>PVJO010009171.1:0-42063 GCA_004026905.1 Hystrix cristata
CCCCCCAAATTCAAAGACCCAATCCAAATCCAAAAATGGACATCTGAAATGAGTAGACACTTCTCAGATGAGGAAGTACAAACATCAAGAAGATATATGAAAAATATTCAGCATCACTGTTCATTCAAGAAATGCAAATTAAAACAACACTGAGACACCATGTCTCTCCAAAAAGAATGGATATCACCAAGAAATCAACTAATAATAAACTCTAGCGAGGAGGCTGTGTGGGGAAAGGAATCCTTCTCCACTGTTGGTGGGAATGTAAACTGGTATAAACACTATGGAAAGCAGGATGAAGATTCCTCAAAAAACTAAAACTAGAGGTTTAAACAGCTATTCCCTTCTAGGCACTTTTCCAAAAGAGTTAAAAGCATCACACCACAGTGGTATATGCATACCCATGTTTATAGCAACACAATTTATAACAGCTAAATCCTGGAAATACCCCGTATGCCCATCAACAAATGAATGGATGAGGAAAATATGGTATATACAATGGAGTACTACTCTGCCATAAAGAAGGATAAATGGGAGTCAGTTGTAGGTAAATGGATGCATCTCAAGGGTAAACACGAGCAAAATGGAGAATAGATATTAGGACGTAGGAAAAACACACTGAAACGAAAAGGGGAACAAAGAAAGGAGTGGGGAGGGAAGGGCAGGAAAAGGGATTTAAAAAACAAAGAACAGAAGGAAAAAACTAGAAACAAAGCTTCTATAAATGGGGAGGGAAGAAAAGCTGAAGGGAGGAGAGAGGAACTGGGAAAAAAAATTAGACAAGAGGTTCACTTCTGAGTTCAAAGCCAGCCTCAGATACATAGCAAAAGTTCAAGGCCAGCCTGAACCACATAGGAAGACCCTGTCTCAAAAAACTAAAAAAGAAGAATTAAGACATATTATGCACAGGTACAAATTCCTATGATGAATGTGAGCACTATGTTTCGCAAATATATACTAATAAAAATAGAAAAAAAATCTAGTGTTCTATTGCACAGTAAGGGTGTGACTACAGATAATATACTGCATACTTCAAAAAAAAACCTCAAAGGATTTTGAATGTTTTTAACCACAAAAAAACAATGAGTAGTATGCTTACCCTAATTTGAACATTACATAATGTACATATATATTAAAAAAAAAAAACATGGTACCCTATAAATGCTCAATTTTCATGTGTCCATTTTAAAAATAATATACAGAACAACAACTTGAGTTTTCTGAATGAAATATGTAACAGCAGGCTAATCAGAAATAGACATACAATTCAAACTACTACCAAAGTGGTATGAGTTTATTATTCCTCCCCTACAGTATCCTCTGGCTTGAACTCAAAGGAGCCCTAACCCCAGAGTGAGTACTAATGGGCAGAGACAGCAAGCCCACACATCCCCTCTCCTGGGCTCATCCACCATCTGCCCATGAGTGAACCTGACCCAGGTTGGTACAATCAGTATAGCAAAGACCCGGCAAACTGAGTAGCTGGCATTTGGCCAGGTGCCAGACTACTCACTGCTGCACAAACCATACATACAGAAATAGCACTACAAGGGCTCTGAAAACCCTGCAGACGTGACCACTGCCCATAGAAGGCTAGTTAAAACTTGTAGCCTATACCGACCCAGGCCAAGTGCCTGCTAAGCCAAAAGTACCAATGTTCTCTGTGTTTTTAAAATCCACAATTTTAAAATATTCAAAAAGTCCAGGCAGCAATCCAAAAATTACTTGGTACATGAAGAACTACAAACATTCCAAATCTTATGAAAAAATACAATCAACACAGGCCAATGACAAAATGATACAGAAGCTAGAACTATCTGATGAACACTTTAAAGCAATTACAAAATGTTCAAATGAGCAATTATACTCTTAAAATTTGAAACAGAGCATATCAGCAAACAAAGAGAAGATATAAAGTACCGCGAAATGGAAATTTCAGAAATTAAAAATTACAAAACAGAAATTAAAAACTTGCTAGAAGCAAGTAACAAAATGGACTTAAATGCAAACATATCCATAAATTACACTAAACATAAATGGTCTAAACACACCAATTAAAATAGATATTGTCAGAACCTATATTTTTAAAGGCCTAATTCTATGTTGTACATGTGAAAGGCAATTCAAATATAATGACATGTTTAAGGAAAAATTAGATACAATGCAAACACTAATCAAAATTAAGTTAGCATGGTTATGTTAACGCAATACAAAGCAGACTTCAAAACAAAAAATTAACAGGGACAAACAATCATTACCTAGTGACAGAAGGGTCAATTCACCAACACATAATTCCACGTCTAAATGTGCATGCATTGAGGAACTGAACTTCAAAATACATGAGGCGAAAAAATTGTACAACTGAAAGGAGTAAACTCTAGAATAATACCAAGAAGCTTCAATACTCCTTTCACAATAATAGAACTTTCAGAGAGAAAATCAAGAATTTAGAAGAACTGAACAATATTATCAACCAAATGATTATAATTAATGTTTATAAAACACTCTACTCAATGATAGATAAAATACACGTGAACTGTAACAAGTACAGGCTGTATCCAGGATCATAAAACAAATCTTAAAACATTTTAAAAAGTTGATATTATAAAAAGTACATCCCCACAGTTGAGGATGTATCTCTGTGGTGGAGCACTTGCCCAGTATGTGCTAGGCCTTGGATTCCAATCTGCTGTACTACCCCCTCCCAAAAAAAAAAAAAAAGTGTGAAAGAGGTAACAAAATACGTTCTCAAATGAGGATAGAATTAATCTAGAAATCTAACAGACAACAGAATAATCTTCAAATAACAAACTTCTAAATACTACCTGGATCAAAGAGAAAGGCTCATAGAAATTAGAAAATATTTTGCACCAACAAAAATGAAAATATGAGTTTTCATTACATTCAGGCGTATATTAGAAAAGAAAGGACCCAGATAAATGATTTAAGCATCAACCTTAAGAAACTAGAAAAGACAAGATGAATGCAAGTCCAGTTGAACGAAGGAAATAAGAGTACGAATCAATAAAATTGAAAACAAAAATTTGTAAAAATCAATGAAATCATCCTTGTTCTAAGGGATTAGTATCCAGAATTTATACAGAACTCCTTTCTACTTGTTCAACAGCAAAGAATATCTCAATTCAAAAACAAGCAAAAGACTTGAACATTTCTCCCCACATGACTGAACATGAGGAAACACAAATCACAACTAGGAGGTACCACCCCATACCCATCAGGTTAGCCATTATCAACAGATTGTAGAATGTTGCTGAGGATATGGAAAAACTAGAAATCTTGTGCGCTAATGTTTGGAATGTAAAAAGGTCCAGCCACTCTGAGCAACAACATGGCAGTTTACCCCCAAAGTTAGAATCATATGACCCAGGAATTCCAATTCTGGGCATATACTCAAAATATTTAAAAGAGTCATTTGTATACCTGCATTCATAGCATCATTATTCACAATAGCTAAAACATGGAAGCAACCAAAGTGCCCATCAGGGAATAAACAGATAAGCAGAAGGTAGTGTATACATAGAATATTATTCTCCTTTATAAAGGAAAGAAGTTCTGGCATAGGTTATACTACATGGATGAGCCTTGAGGACATTCTGCTGGTGAACCAAGTCAATTACGAACCACAGCCAAGTGTGGCTCCCCCTACTTGGGAGGCTGAGGCAGGAGGATTGCTTCAAGCTCCAAATCAGCCTGAGCTACATAGTAAGTTCAAGGCCAACTTGAACTACATGGCAAGAGCTTGGAAAGAAAGAAAGAAAAAGAAAGAAAAGAAAGAAAAGAAAGAAAGAGAGAGAGAGAGAGAAAGAAAGAAAGAAAGAAAAAAAGAAAAGAAAAGAATTAAGAAAAATTCTGAAAGATTCCACTTAAATAAAAATAAAGTACTTAAGCACAATCAAAATTAGAGACACACAGTAGAATAGTGTTTGCCAGGGGCCAAGGGGAGGGTAAAACAGGGAGGTACCGCTTAATAAGCATGAAGAATAAATTCTACAAGATGAAAATAGTTGTGGAGATGTGTAGTAATCACACATATTATGAATGGAAGTATGTAGTATTTATCACTCTTAAACTGTACACTTGAAGTCAGGCATGGTGCTGCACAGCAGTCGTTCCAGCTGAGACAGAAGGGTTCAAGCCTAGCCTGGTCAACACAGGGAAACCTCATACTAAAAAAAAAAAAAAAAAAAAAAAAATTGTTTTAATTAAGCAAAAATAAAAAATTAGGGGTTGGGGATTTTACAGCTTAGTGGTAGATTGCTTGTCTAGCAAGCTCAAGGCCCTGACTTTGATCCCCCAACACCCAAAAAATAAATTAATTAAATTAAAAATTAGCAGTCAGATTCTACACTTACAAATGAAGATGGTAAATATATTTCAGTATGTTCAATATATTTTTACCGTATTTTTTTAAAATTCAGACTTGGGTGTGTAGCTCACTGGTAAGACATTTGCCTAGCATATGTGAGGCCAAGAGTTCAAAGCCCAGCACTACAAAAAATAAAACCAGTGGAACCAACGCCACGAAAAGCAAATAAAATCTCTTTGTTAAGACAGATAAAATGGACAAACTTCTAGCAAAGTTGACCCAAAAAAAGAGATGATCCAAATTACAAATAACAGCAATAAAAAGGGAGATTGCAGTTTAGGCCCCACCCACCACTAATAGATCATCCAGGCAAAAACCAGTAAAGGAAACACAGGCCTGAACACCTTGGTGGCCAAATGAACCTAACAGACATAAACAGAACATTCCACCCAAGAGCAGCAGAACACATGTTCTTCTCAAGCATACACAGAACACTCTACAAGACAGATCAAGCCTGGCATGGTGGTGCACATCTGTAATCCCAGCACTTGGGAGGCTGAGGCAGGAAGACTGCAGCAAGTTTGAGGCCAGCCTGGGCTACAAAGCGAGATCCTGTCTCAAAAAACAAAGACAGATCATATAATAAGCCAGAAGTCTTGACAAACTCAAGAGGAATGAAATCATATCACATTTCTTTTCTGACAACGATATGGAACTAAAAATTAGTAACATAAGAAAAACTGAAAAATTTGCAAATACTTCTAAATAATGAATAGGTCAAAAAAGAAATCAAAAGGGAATTCAAAAGAATTGTGAAACAAATGAAAACAAACACGCAACATACCAAAACTTACAGAATGCTGCAAAGTTCTGAGAGAAGTTTAGAGCAGTGCCTATATTAAAACAAACAAAAAGATCTCACATAAACAACTTTATATCACAAAGAACACAAAAAGAAAGTCCAAAGTCAGCAGAAAGAAGGAAATAATGAAGAATAGAGCAGAAATAAATGAAATAAAGGCAATAAAAGCACTAAAAAGGTCAATAAACAACAATCTGGTTGGGGGGGTTGGTGCTGGGGATCGGATTCGGGGCCTTGTGCTTGTAAGGCAAGCATTCTAGACAAGTTGGTTTTTCTAAAAAGACTCAAAAAGATAAAGTTGGCAGACCTTTAGCTAGACTGAGAAATAAACAAAGATGACTTTAAAAAAGATCAGAAATCAAAGGAGACATTACAAGTGACAACATAGAAATGCGAAGGATCGTAAGAGACTACTATAAACAAAGAAATATCAACAAATTGGATGCTCTTAAATGATAAATTCCTACAGGAAAAAAAACCTACGAAGACTAAATTGTGTAGAAACAGAAAACCTGAACAAGTCAATAACAAATATGGAAACCAAGACATTTTTTAAAACTCCCAAGAAAGAAAGACCTAGAAGCTGATACTTCGCAGAAATAGAAAAATAATGCTAAAATTCATATGAAACCATACAACACCCTGAGCTTGCTAGCTCAAGCAAGCTTAGGTAGTACGCACGCGCACGCGTGCACACATGCACACACAGTTTGAGAAAACATATTACCTGACTACCAAACATACTACAAAGCTGTAGTAATCAACTTATTTTAATAAGCGTTTTAAAGAACACACATTCTTCTCAAATTTCTCAAAAAAATGAAGAACAGAAAATGCTGTGAGAAGTCTTAAAACAAAGTCAGAATTACCCTGATACGAAAGCTAGACAAGGACACTACACAAAAAGAAAACTGCAGACTAATATCCTTGATAAAGGCTGTTGCAAAAATCAACAGAAAACTAGCAGCAAACTGCCAGGCACGGTGGCACACACCTGCTGCTATCCAAGCATCTGAGACACTGAGGCAGGATTGCTGCAAATTCGAGGCCAGCCTGGAATACATAGTAAGTTCAAGGCCAGCCAAAACTACTTAGCAAGACCCTGTTTAAAAAAGAAAAAAAAGAAAGCTATTGTAAATGAGATTTTTAGTTTACTATTAATGTGTAAAAATGCTGCAAATTTTTATATGTTGATTTTATATTCCACAACTTTACTGATCCTCTTTAATAGTTCTAACAGTTTTTGGGGGGGAGTGGTGCTGGCGATCAAACTCAGGGCCTTGGACTTGCTAGGCAAGCACTCTACCACTTGAGCTAAATCCCTAGCCCCTCTAATAGTTTTTTTTGATGGAGTCTTTAGAGTTTTTTGTATGTAACATCATGTCATCTGCAAACTGAGACACTTACTTCTTCATTTCCAATTTAAATGCCTTCTTTTTCTTGCCTAATAGTTTTGGCTTGAACCCACCCACCACACCTGGCTTACAATAGCATTTTAAAAAATAAAATGCTAAAACAAACAAAAAAAAATGCTGTACTTAGAAATAAATTTAACCAAGAAGCTAAAAGATCTACATACTAAAAATTACAAAATATTAATGAAAAACAAACTGAAGACATAGAGAGAGGTCAGCCACATTTGTCAATTAGTACTGCGAAAATGGCCATACTACTCAAAGTGATCTACATATTCAATGCAATCTTCATCAAAATTCCAAAGACCTTTTTTACAGAAATTACAATGTTATAATTTATATAAAACTATAGAAGACCCTGAATAACCAAAGCAATCTTATCAAAAAGAACAAAGTTAGGGGGAAAAAAAAAAATCACAGTCTGATTTCCAAACATACTACAAAGTTACAGTAATCAAAACAACATAGTATCGGCATACAACAGACATACACAGACCAATGGAATAGAGAGCCCAGAAATAATCCACACATTTTTCAACCAAATGTTCTTTGACAAAGATACCACGAACACACAGTGGAGAAAAGAGCAGTCTCCTCAAAAACTGGTGGTAGTTAAAACAAGATGTCTACATGCAGAAGGAAACTATACCTTTATCTTCTATATATTTTAAAATAGATTAAAGATCTGAACATCAAACCTCCAACAATAAAATTCCTACAAGCAAACATCAAGGAAAATGTCTCCATGTTGCCCTTGGCAATGGTTTGGTTTTTTGTTTTGTTTTTTGTCCTCCTTCTGTGCTGAGGTCTCTCTTCTGACTCTCCCTGTGGGCTTCAATTCTTACTTCAGATCCTTGCTGGGTCTTGGGAACCCACTCCTCTCCTTTTTCTCTTCCTCACATTGCTATATTCCAGCTTCTGAACAACAAATCTCGAAGAGGCCATTTCTCCACCATTCACCCCTCCGCCATCTTCCCAGAAGTCTGGTACTGGGCATTGAAACCGGGGCCTTCTCAGTAAGCTGTATCATCAGTCTTTTTTTTTTTTTTTGAAACCAGGTCTCACTCAATTGCCCAGGCTGAGCTCAAACCTGACATCCTCTTGCTTCAGCCTCCCAGAAAGCTAGGATTATGCAAGCACACCACTATGCTGAGTTTGGCAACGGTTTTTGGATCAACTCCAAAGTACAGACAACAAAAGAAAAAACTTACAAGTGGGACTGAATAAAACTAAAAAGCTTCTACATGGCACAGGCAATGGAATAAATATATAAGAGGGAGTAAAGAGAGAATTGGAAAAATACTTCTAAATCACATGTCTGACATACAAACTACACATATGTGAAATATATAAGGAACTTAATTCAATAGCAAAACAAAACAAAACAAAAAAAACCTCAATTTTTAAAAAGTGGGCAAAGAGCCAGGGAAGGTGGCGTATGCCTGTAATCCCAACACTCAGGAGGCTGAGTGAGCTTGAGGCCATCCCGGGCTACATAGCAGATTCAAGGACAGCCTAAACTGCCTAGGGAGACCCTAGCTCAAAAAAAAAAAAAAAAAAAAAAAAAGGTGAATATTTCAAAGTTGCTAAAATAACAGATTATACATGTCCTCACTACAAAAATGATAAATGTATAAGGTGATGGATATATCAATATATCAATCAATACATGTCAATTATCTTAACATAATATAATCACCCCACAATATATATATCTATCAAAATATCATGTTATATCCCATAAGTACATATATCAATTAAAATTTAAAAAGAATCCTATAAATAGGGCCAGGGATGCAGCTTGGCGGTACAGCTCTTACCTAGCACACGAGTCCCCAGGTTCAATCCTCAGCACCACATAAGTATATATATAAATAAATAAATTTTTTTAAAAAGTTTCACAAAGAGGAATGGTAGGATTTCAGGATACAAAATGGGAAAGGAATAAAAGGGCGTAAAGAAGGTAATTTAGCTGGCAAGACCAAACAGATCCAAGACACGGTAAGGATTTGAATCTCTAAGAAATCTGAACACAGGTCGGCAGAGAGGTAAAATTTTATAGCACAGCCTGGCTGGCCTGAACTTCCGGTGATCCTCCTGCCTCAGCCTCTTGAGTGCTGGAATTACAGGCATGCACCACAACACTTTCTTGAGGTCTTCATCACCCCACTCTGCCAGTTCCTTCCACTAGTGCCTCACATCTCAGTTCATCACTTTCTGTTTAAAGTGCCATCACCTGAAACATTTACTGACTGGTTTCTCCGGCACTGTCTGTCTCCCTCCCTCCCAAGCTATCTTACCAAAGTGCATTTTTCACCAGCTAAAAAAAGGTATAATTTTCCTACAACACACCAAATAAGCACTCAATTCTCAAAGCTTGCATTAAAAGCATCTTTCAACAAATGACAATAATTCACCTTTCGAACTTTTTCCCATCCCCCCAAGATCCTTTCTCTCCAAAATTACTGAATTCTGACAAACACAAAGGACACCTCCAGATCAGAGAAAACAAGTCATTCAGGTTTCATTCTAATACAGGATTATGCTTTCCATTCAAAATAGGAATAAGGGACCAATTTACAGAGAAACCTGGCCTACCCCTGGTTCTTCAAGCATGAGACAACACCCTGATCTCATGCCACGGTCCCCATTCAGGACACTCACTTGCCTTTCCACTTCTCTAACTCATGTCACTCCTCAAATCTACCATCTTTTCAAACACTTTTCACAACACCGTGTAGTCATCTCTATCACCATTACCTGTCCAGTCCTCCCCACCTCCTGTTCCCCAATGTCTGGCTCTCAAGCTATTTTCTTTATATGGAAATAGTCATTTCAATTTTACTAGTTCTCTTTTATACACAGACAGCTAAAATTGTGATCAAGTCATTTGTAAGAATTGGTGGGGAGGGGTGTAAATTCTCAAGCCAGTCTTCAATCCTTATAAAAAAAAGTATCTTGGGGAAAAAAAAAAAAAAAGAGTATCTTGTTAAAATTACAATTTCCAGCCATGGGGAGGTGTGGCTCAGTTGGTGGAGGGACTGCCTAGGTCCAAAAGGCCCTGGGTTCAATCCCCAGCACAGTAAACATTTTTTTGAAAATACAGAACTGATGAGAAATAGGTAAACTTATACATTCATATATTATAGATAAGAGTATGAAATGGTACAATTATTCTATAGTAATACTGGTCAATATTAAAAATCATTAGAATCTGTATAGCCTTCGGCCCAGGTATTCTACTTTAGAATTTATCATGAGTAAATAGTAAAAGTCCACAAAGATTTAGTCACAAGGATATTCATCTGTGCGTTATTGTTAACTCTCAAAGACTTGGGGGCAGAGGGAACTTCCTTTCCTTGCCCAACAACAAAAAAGACTATTCAGATGAATTATTTACTTAAGCAACATGATACTTTGCAGCTATTAAAATTCTAAAGTACTACAGCTACTAACATGTTAATCTTAGGATGATCTTACCTAAGTGAAAAATATAAACAACATGATTCCATGACTTGTATCATGTAGTCTTATCTTTTTCTGTTTTCCAACATATATTACACACACACACATATAATTATGTGTATAAATAAAATATACCACTGTTTGTAACTACAATGGCGGGACAAAATATTTTAATTTTCTTTTGTTGATGTGTGTTTATAATTTAGCTACATTAAATATTTTCTGATATACTGAACACTTTTGGGGAAGGGTGCTGAGGATCAAACTCAGGGCCTTGCTCTTGTTAGGCAAGCGCTCTATCACTGAGGTAAATCCCCAACCCCAATAAACACTTTTAAAACCTATTTATAGTTGAATTGCAGTCTTACAGAACCTAAGCAACTTCGTTTGATGAATCTGTGAGGAGAACATTTTTAGTAGGCATTTTAGTCTGTAACCCTATATTTCAGTAATCACATAGTATCATCGGCTGCACTAGGGACTCTTTGACATTAGCTAGGCAGCTACTGGACAGAAACCCTGGGAATGACTAATGACAGGCTAAGGAAAAGGATAGAAGGCCTGGAAACCCTGGGAGCAGGAAGATTATTTGACACATGCTATGGAGACTGGTCTGTCAATGCAGGGAACAAAAGATAGACTTAGATGAGAAAGGTGTCATCAACCCAATACAGTGAGTGGACTGTTATGAGCATCAGCCACAGAGGCCGCTGCTTAGGCTCAGTCTCCCTCACTTAACTTGTCCCTGCTATGTCTACCTCACCTGTGTACAGGGATAATGGAACCAATCTCATGAACACATGCCTGGCAGTACAGTTAAGAGCTCACTAGTTACCTACATGTACACTTATCATTACTACAGTTCCTAATACTACAGTAATGTGAAAAAAAACTGCTGCTAGGACAGCTTTTTAGATGGCCAACTTGTAGCCTTACCAGTTGCTCATGTTTTGAAAAAGAAGAACTAGGACTCTAGAAAGCAGATGCAGGGGGGGTGTGGGTGCCTCTGCACTCACATCTGGGGAGGGGAAGGAGAAAAGAATGGGGAGTGAACACCAAGAAAGAAACTCAAATTTGTATGAGCACCATGAGTCACTCTCCACAGTGCTGCCAGAGCAACCTTCATAGTTTGTTTCTTATGTCATTCACGTCAAACCTTCCGATGCCTCCCAGCAGCATTCAGGGCTAAATAAGAACTATCCTTTAGATAGACTTAACCTCTTCTCTGATCTCTGGCACCAAGCTCACTGAGCTTCCAGCTGCACTGAAATTCTTCAGTTACAAACTCACTTCTCAGCACGTTTGCATTCACTGCTCCCTCTGCCCACAAGGTAACCTCTATCTCTTCCAGCAGAAAACTGCCACTCACTCAACATTCAAAACAGCTGGGAATCCATTCCAGAGCCCCCTTCCTGGCCCTCACACTGAGTGCCTCTGCCCTGCACACCCACATGCGCACAACACGACACTGGCACAGTGCACACAGCGCCACCAGCCAGTAAGCCCTTGAAGTGAATCAGCTTGTCTTTGTGCATTTCCAGATACTTCTCTGCACCATGACATTAAATAAGAATAAGAAAAATTTATTAATCACAACAGGGAAATACTTGGGGAACAAATGATTACACTGAAAACTAAGTGAAAGAAAGTAAAGAATAAAACATTTATCCTGCCTTTCCTATACAAAGTCACTCTGGACAATCGAGTTAAGATTACAGGAATTTTTCTCCATAAAAATATTATACCCAGCACTCAGGAGGCTGAGACAACAGGATCACCAAGAGTTGAGGCCAGTCTGGGCTACATAGTGAGTTCAAGGCCAGCCTGAACTACACAGCAAGACCATACCTCAAAACTTTAAAAATAAAAAAAGATCTAACTAATTAGAGATTAACAGTATTAGGATATCATCATTTTTAAACCTGAGGATCAACGTATCTAGGCATTAGTCACCAACAGCTGCTAGTACTGAGAGAGACAAACATAATCAAGACATTTTATGCCTCCTGATAAAAGAATGAATTACAACAACATAAGGTGCAGTCATAAAAATAAAACTGAACCTGTATCTCGCCAAGCCTCTGGTTCCAACTACTCGTGGAAATACAAACAACTGAGAAAAATCAGAGATAAATCTGATGTTAAACTCAAGCATACTATCAGCAAACCCAGACTACAGGAAACTCCATGGGAGAAATGACCCTTTTCTTTTTTTTTTTTGTGGTGCTGGGGATCGAACTCAGGGCCTTGTGCTTGCGAGGCAAACACTAACCACTGAGCCAAATCCCCAGCCCCATGACCCTTTGCTTTAACAAAAAAAGTATCAAGAATAAAGAGGAGGGTGGAGGGCTGGGGATTTAACTCAGTGATTAGACTGCCTGCCCCGCAAGCACAAGGCCCTGAGTTCGAGCCCCAGCACCACAAAAAAATGAAATAAAATAAAATAAAATAAAGAGGAGGGTGGTAACCTACAGATTAAGAGTAACTTAAAAAACACCATGTAGGCCTTCTTCATACTCTGATTCAAGCAAACTGTTTAAAAAAAAAAAAACTGAGACAACTACTTACCTGAACATTGAACATTTGATGATATTATGGATTTAACTGTTAATTATTTTGGGGTATGATATTGGTATTGGTTGCTTTAAGTTTTTATTTTAGAAATGACATGCCTAAACATTTATAAATGAAATTACATTATGCCTGAAATTTATTTCAAACTAACACAAGTGGAAAAGGGTGTAAATGAAACAAGGCTAGACATGTCTTTGCAACTGTTTAAGGTACAGGACAGTACTTAGGGAGCCAGCATAATATTTCCTACATATCTGACAAGAAAAGTTCCTACACAACTTTTCTAAAATAGAAAAGTTTTCTTCCCCCCCAATTACAAAATCCCCGTTTATTGCCAAAATCTCCAGTGAGTAAAGTTTATCCCTTCAGGCATTGTAGAAAAGTTTTCTTAAAAGGGGATGGAAAAGGCAAAAGAGTTGCCATAAGATACTGAACAACAGGCTAAGTGGAAGGAAGGGAGACGGGGTAGGGGAGAGGTACAAGCAACACAAAAGAAATTATTTTAACATAAAAAAGACCTCTGCTGAAGAAGGACACAGCAGAGGAGAGAGTTTAGATAAGAGAGCACATAGTTGAGTAAAGATCCTAAAGAACAGACCCTGCATGAAGAATGCCTGTTCAAACCCTGCCTCCAGGACTTCTCCGGTGTTGCAAAAGTAAAAAAGGATAATAATAGTATTTATTTTCAGGACTTTTGCAAGAATTAGATCAGTTAGGATGATTATAATATGTAATTCTCCTAAGACAGTGCTTCATGTAAGTTCCCATCATTATCATCTCCACTTTACAGACAGACACACAGACCCCAAGAGGTAAAGTGCCTGCTTAGGCACTGCAGAACCATCTTCCAGGCAAAGTGCCGAGTACTTGTGGCAGAAGGGCAGGCTCTTTCTTTCCTCCTGGGCATGCAGCTTGGCTGCATTTCTCAACTTCCCTTCCAGAAACTGAGTTCTAGACACTAAAATGTGGGCAATACAGGAGGCTCTTCAGTACTCTGAGGCCCCATCCCCAAACCTCTCAAGTAAGTACCCCTCACCTCTTACCCTCCACTCCTTGCCTGAGGCAACCTTAGAAGTAGCATGCTGGGAAAAAAAAAAAAAGTAGCATGTTGAAGACTGCACAGAACAGATTAGCTGGACCCCCTATGACTAAGCCTTTACTGTGGTAAGCCCTTGAGATCTAAGCCAGCATAACTTCGACTAACACAAAACTTTTCATGAACTTGTCACAATTATTCCCTGGGTACAGAACTGGAAACTGAAGCACAGAGAGATCACGGTCAGCTACTAAGTGGTAGATTCACGATGTGAACATCACTAGTCTACTACGGAGCTTAGGCTCTCAAATGTAAGACCAGTGATCACATGACCAGTGAACAGGACCAGGTTTCTAACTTAGAGTGAACCCATTTCACACAGAATTTTAACAAATACCACTTTAGTCTACCACAAAAAATAACCACAGGATAGTGTTAAAGTAGAATGATATAAAGCAGCCCCCAAAAGTAAAGTGGGCTTTACCACAGACAGGAGACACATCAGAAGAAGACATTTTAAAAATACATAATTTAGGGCTGGGGATTTACCTTAGTGGTACAGCGCTTGCCTAGCAAGCACAACGCCCTGAGTTCCATCCCCAGCAACCCCCCCACACACAAAAATAATTAAATAAATAAATAAAAACACATAATTTTAAAAGATCATACTGTCTCACCTCACGAACAGCCTTGTATTACAAGTTCTAATTTTTTAATTCAACTTCTCCTGCTTGATTTTACCTGAGTCATTCCTACTGACAATTATATGTTATAGTATGTTATATGTTATAATATGTTATACTAACTTCTTAAATAGAACACAATAAATGGAACTACCATTTTATTCCAATCATTCCTGAACTGTATATCCACCTTAATCAAACTACACCTATGAAGAAAAATAATATATATAAACACGCACGTGCGCGCACGCGCGCACACACATACCCCTAGGAGCTAGAGAAAAGCAGGTGCGAAACAGCATTTACAGCATAATTCCAGTTGTTTTAAAAAAAAAAGGGCTGGGGATTTAGCTCAGTGATTAGAGTGCTTGCCTTGCAAGCACAAGGCCCTGAGTTCGATCCCCGGCACCACCAAAAAAAAAAAAAAAAAAGCCTACGTGTGTGTGTGTGTGTGTGTGTGTGTGTGTGTAGGTTTATTTATACATGAGACATGTTTTTATTTTTATATACGCATATATGTGTGTGTATATATATATACACATATACATAAATGAAAAACATGTCTTATCTACAAGCTCAAAACACGGGTAAAGAAATAAAGAGTCCAGTGATTACCTCTAGGGAGTAGAACTGAGCATCTGATTTGTATCTTTCTGTTAGAGTTTGAATTTATAATTAGCCCATATACTTTTAGAATAAAAAAATACTTCAAAATAGAGATATCCTTATGATTTACTGTACAGTGATCAATTTCCCAAATTAAGCTTGGGGAAGCTATAATGTTTTACAAAGAATTTTGTATATTATTTGATCAATTTCATTCATATGTGGCTATGTTTATCTATATATCTAAAAGCAAGTCAACTGAAATACACACCCATATATATTATCTTCCTCCTGCAGTACTGGAGGTTGAACCTAGGTACTTGTGCATTCCAAGCAAGCACTCTACCACTGAGCTACATCCCATCCTCACCACCCCCCAACCCCATCTTTTTAAAAGATTTTAGTTTGAGACAAGATTTCATTAAATTACCTAAATTGGCCTCAAACTTGCATCCTCCTACCTTGGCTTCCCAAATACCTGGGATTACAGTCATCTGCCACCTTACCCAGCCTAATCAAAGAACTTTTAATAAACTTAGTATCAAGCACATCCTGTTTTGTGAAGCTGCGTTCTTGCCTGAAGACTACCTGAGAGGATATCAGAAAAAAGTACATCTGACTTTTAAAAACAGTTCTAATTTTGAGTTCAAATTTCATGACTTTACACTCTCTTCGAATGTTCCAGGCCCTTCAGGCGAAGAGGAATTTAAAATTAAATGATATTTATCCAGGCCCTTGCTGTGTCCTAAGCACTATTTCAAGATTTATTAACATAACATTATACAACTTTCATCAAAATAGCATTTTTTTGGTCAAGAACCCAAGGGTTAAATTACTATAATTACAGTAAGATAAATGCTCCTTATCCTAGAATTTTACACAATTGCATGATAGTTTTACAGAAAACAACTTTTTAATTAACTTAAAGGGAAGGAGGGATTATGGTGAGGATAACTCCAAATCACTAGCATTCAAAACAAAGGATTATTCTCAATGATCTCTCCTTTGTAACAATGTTATCAGTGTATGTAAAAATAATAAAATTGGGATCATCTTAATCTATAATTCACATTTATGAATGTAGATTGGATATTTTCTGAATTTCACCTAAAACTGAATTTCAACTTTATTTCAATGCCAATTTTATGTGATTGTCTTACAATTTTAAAAATTACTAAAAACTTTTAATCAAGACATTTAAGCACTAAATAGGTTAATTAAAATAATTCTAATGTCTTGGCTTTAACAGTTCCATAAGCAAAATCTTCTATACAACTTTAGATACTGCAGAAGATTCACTGAGATTTTAAAACTACTCTACTGGGTTGAATAGGGTCCAGAATCTGAGAAACCTTACTTGAAAACACAATCTTTGATGATGCAATCAAAGGAGATGCTACACAACACAAGCCTTCAATGCAATGACTGGTGTCCTTCTAGAAGGAAAATCCGCACACAAGTGCACATGGGTGTATGTCCTATCAAGAAGGCAGAGAAGAGGGTGCTCGCCAAGGACTGCTGGCAGCCACTGGAACTGGGAGAGAGGCACAAATGGATCCTTTCTTGGAATCACCACAGAGAACCAAGTCTGCCCAGAAGTTGATTTTGGACTTCTCCAGAACCGTGAGAGAATAAATTTCAGTTATTTTAAACCATGCAGTTTCCGGCACTTTGTCACAACCCTAGGAAGCTTGTAGGTCTGCTTCTACCTGTAACCAGCAGTCTCAGAATGCTAAATTCCTTTGCCTGTTTCCAGAAAGTGACTCCCTGTTGAACAGCATATTCACAGTCAGTCTTTCCTGTGTAAAAATAACTGAGGATGAGACAAAAAGTATAGTTCCTGCCACCAGAATAAATTTTTTGACTCTGGAAATATCTTTCAACTCACACTCAAAAGACTGTCGAAGAAAATCATTTGGTAGAGGAAGAAAAAGTTAAAACTCACTAAAAAATTCATACGGTCATCATTTTTATATCAAACGCAGCAGTATGGTGGCGCTCGTCTTTACCTGTGCTGACACACTCCCTAGCAGTGCAATCTTACTATCCTCTATGCTCTGGATCCCATCTCAACCCCTTATTCCACACTCCCCTGTCTCGTTTAACTTCTCCCTACCAATACTATTCCTGCCACCACCACCCCCACGAAGATCTATAAATCAAACCACAATAATTCCAGAGCCCTGCTTCATCTCTGGCCATCATATACTTTACCTTCTTTAGAAAATTTAACTTACACCTACATGTTCTCTTATCTCCAACTCACCAACCACTGAACCGTCTGTAATCTGATTAACTATTTCACTGATATTAATCAAATCTCAAAGACGCTATAAATGGTCTGTACCTTCCTCCACTGCTGCCTCTACAATGACTGATAAATCTCCATTGCCTGCCTCCTCTGGTTGTCCTTTCTCAGTCTGCTTTACGGTGTGTCCTGCTAATCACCACTGAACATACTCCTGTTCCCTAGAATGTGGTGCTCAGTCTGTCTTCATTAGACATACTCTTCTCCCACCTGCCACCTCTGCACTGATTCTTGGCCTCTCTGATCCAGATTCATATTTCCAAACACCCACTGACCAACTCCATCAGAATGACATACAGGCAACTTCAAACCCAGAAGATCCAAAACTGAATCTGTCATCTGGTTGCCAAAAGCCATGTATTTCCAATCTCCCTCCTATATTTATAGCCCTCATACTAAGGCCAGGTAGATACTTAAAAAACATGAATCCAGGGTTGGAAGTTTAGCTCAAGTGGTAAAGCGATCACCCAGCAAGCCCAGCAAGCTCCTCCTTTTCATTACCCCACCCCAAACCTCCTCACCCAACTTTAGGGTTTATGGGCAGGGATCTCATCTTATTCTGTACACTTCTGTTTTTTGTTTTTATTTTTTCTGACAGGGTCTCACTATGTTGCTCAGGCTGGTCTCGAATTTGCACTCCTCCTGCCTTAGTCCCAGAGTAGCTGGGATTACAGGCATGTGCCACCACAACCATATTTTCCATATACTTCTAATGCCTAGGAGAATATTTGACAATATTTATTTAAATAAATAAGTTATTTAATTATATGATAATTAAATTATTTAATTAAATAAATAATGAACACATCAAATTCACAGACTGACACACACAAAAAGCTTTAATGCATCAAGGACAAGAGAAATATGAAACTGGTCAACTTTATGTTGCACAGGCTCTGATATATTTATACACACACACACACACACACACACACACACACACATGCATGTCATGATGTCTGGATCCACATAATTTCCCCAACCTTTCCACAGTATGCTTTTGCTGCTATGTGTGCTGTTTATAGTAAGTCCAAATAAACGTATTTAATTAACCCTAGACATATAAATTTATAATCCACAGTTACATGGTCAGGAAACTTTCCTGGAAACACATAAAACAGTTATTAGTGGTTGTAAGGATAAGGCAGTGTTTGGGCTCCCCCACAGAAACTCGAGCACCTAAGAGTGTGCCTTTATTGGGAGATTAAGCCTTGAAAGAGGAAATAAAGTTAAAATGGAGTTGTCAGGATGCACACTGTCCAGTATGCCTGATGTCCTTAAAAGAGGAAGAAGGGGTTGGGGATTTAGCTCAGTGGTAGAGAGCACTTGCTAAGCGCAAGGCCCTGAGTTCAATTTAATCCCCTGCACTCTACCCCAACCCTGAAAAAAGAGGAAGAGCTGGAGGTGGGGATACAGCATAGTGAGAGCTTGCTTGCCACGTGAGCACAGTGAGAATGTGGCCATCTGCAAGCCAGGCAGAAAGGACCCAAGAGAACCACCCCTACTAAGACCTTGGCTTGAGCTTTCCAGCACTGGGTGTCTACAGTATTTTGTTATGGCAGTTGTAGCGAACTAACAAGGGAAGGTTCTAATTTAAAACATTTAAATTTTCTAACCAGGGCTGGGGGTTTAGCCCAGTGGTTAGAGTGCCTGACTTGCAAGCACAATACCCTGAGTTTGATCCCCAGCACCAAAAAAAAAAAAAAAAAAAAAAAAATTCTAACCATGTATATGGAACTCCAATCTAGCAAAAGTTTAGTGAACAGCAGTACTGTGGGCATTTTCATTTTCTTCTTTATGCTGGTCTCCATGCCTGTAATCCCAGCAACTGAGAGGCTGAGGCAGGACCATCAAAGCCAGGTTGGACTACATATATGGTGACATTCTGTCTCCAAAAATAAAAAAATAAAAAAGGAAGGAAGGAAAAATAAAAATTGTTAAATAAAATGACATAACTGATAATATCCCAGACATGAGTGAACCAAACTTTGGCCACAAAAGAAAGTTTTATCTTACTATTTATTATTTTAAATAATAATAATATACTGTGTTAAAATAAGTATTTTTAAATTTTACCAGTTCCACAAAGGAACCCTAACCCAAAAGAGGAGGAGCATAAAAAGAAGGAGCTCTGAGTCAGAGACCCCGAAAAATTCTGGCTTTGTCACTTACATAATTTAACATGCTGTATCCCACATTGGTAAAATGGTTTTGGATTAAGAGGAATACATGACAGTGATGAGAAGAGTGCCTAGTGCAGAGTGAACACTAATAAATGTTAATGCTGTATGATTACTCATTTAGAACCTTTACAGAGGAAAGCAGACCTAAAACTTAAAACTTCTTAGTTCATCAATTCTTCAGTGGCCTCTCCATAATTCAAAGATGAAACACAGATCACTCTATTCCATTCTTTTACCTGACATACTACCCAACACAGAACGCAGAAAAATGAACAGTCAGAAGCTACTGTATAACATGACCTTTTAGAGCAGTGGCCTCCAGAATGGGGGGTGCACATCACAAGACACTTAAATTCCCTCAGTGTGGGCCTGGGAATATTAGAAGTAAGATTAATAATAACAAGGAGCGGAGCAGAGAAGTAAAACTTTCCTACAGAAAGGAAATATACACTGAGGCCATGGATTCAAATCTTTTTTTTTTTCCTTTTTCCTTTAGCAGTGCTGGGGGTCAAATCTTGGCTTCGCACATACCAAGCAAGTGCTCTACAACTAGGATACATCCCAGACGATGAATTCAAATCTTTTTGGGGGCAGGGGGATGTGCTGGGGGATTAATTCAAATCTTATCGATGGCATCATGACTCAAAAGTGTC
This sequence comes from Hystrix cristata, assembly GCA_004026905.1. NCBI lineage: Eukaryota > Metazoa > Chordata > Mammalia > Rodentia > Hystricidae > Hystrix > Hystrix cristata. Next base: position 20,113 of record PVJO010009171.1, read on the forward strand.
CAGCTGCTTTAGAGGCACAATTGTGTCATTAGGCATGATTGAACCCCATGTGAGAACTACAGTATACAGCACAGTGTATGTTTATTAATGCTAGACACTGACAAAATCCATTAGCAATTTCCCTCTTCCATGCCACTTTTTCTCACAAGACTTATTCGGTCTAAACCACCTACTAACATGTCACACCTAGCTTTCTCAGAAAACATCCATTTATAATACCAAATATATTTTTCAGATCTGAAGATTGAGATGTGCTCGATACCACAATATAAATCTAAAGTTGTCAGTTTATAAAGTCAAATCATAATACAAGACTACAAAAGTTCACTTAGAATATAACCAGTCTTACTGGGTTCAAGCCCTGTAACCCCCCCGAAAATCTTATTTATCATTATACCCACTCAGAAAAAGTCCTCTAAGCAAATTTTGATCAAAAAAAATACATAGTTTATAGCGCATATTAAATTGATTTTCCTCATATAGCTACATTAAAACTAATAAAAAGCATTCCATGTAAAAAGTGGGCATGACACATAAGTAAATGTGAATTTTGAGCCCTGTAACACTAGATACCCAAGAACTGCCTTAATAGTATCATAGCTCTACTTGAATTTATGGTACAAATCTGGGTGACTTTACCTTAGAGAATCTCCTGGTTTTTTTTAAGCACAGAACTTGGAACTTTAGAAATTACTGTAATATTCTACCAAGTATATTAATCACTGAAAAAAGAGAACTATATTATTTTTGTTTGCTCCAATTAATTCTCTGTCTTGGGGCTTGGGATTTAGCTCAGTGGTTAGAGTGCTTGCCTTGCCAGCACAAGGCCCCAAGTTCGATCCCCAGCGCAAAAAAAAAAAATGTAAGTGCATCTCGCCCATCTGCCCTACCCCTACCCCTGCAGCCCCATCTATCTACAACAGGACCAACAATTAGAAAGGCCTCAGAGCACCCACAAAACTGTGGGCATGACCAAATTGTCATAATATTTTAACAATGAAATAGTAGTTTGAGGTGGGGCAAAAAAGTACAGCTTTTCAAATATACCTTTTATAATAATATTTCACAGCTACTTCACAACAACCCCACTTGCCCATTTATTATAACTTCCTAGTTTGTTATTAGGAAGTTAGGAAGTCATATTAGTCATTAGTTATTAGTCATTATTAGCCATTCACAAAGGTTAAAAACAAGAGACTACGTAACTATTCACGTTTTCCCTTAAGTGTCTTAAAGGTACTGTGCTGAGCATTCCACACACTGTCTCACCAAAGGCTCTGAACGTGCCCAAAGTCACAGGAGAATGGCTCAAATTGCACAATTCCAGGCAGCACCACTCCACGCTGTTTCTATGAACACCCTCCCCAGCATGATGCCAATGCAGTTGTGCAATCAAGTGAGCTAGGTTAAAACAGCTGAAAGGCACTACAGCTAATGCCCAAAAGCTCTGAGATGTCTGATAAGAAAGCCCATACTCCAAACCTTAAAGCTGCAATGGACACCATAAAACAAAAATCTTTGCTATAGAATAACCCTGTTATCAGCATTAATGGTGAAGGAAGAAACAAGAGAGAGGACGGTATTTAATGAGTATCAACAGACAAGCCAAGCTAGGTGTAGTGAGTGGCACACTCCTGTAATCCCAGCATTCCACAGGCTGAGGCAGGAGGGTCACTGTGAGTTCAAGGCCAGCCTGAACTAGTGAGACTGTGTCTCAAAAAACCAAAAAAAACCCCACACAGACAAGCCAGAAGAAACTAAAACAAAAATCTCATAAAAGAGTCTGCCTAGTGAAACTGCACATCTTCAGTACTTGAAGGCAGTAATAACAGAGATCGAAGGGGCAGATAGATGCACACTGCTGCCCCTTGAGAAGAATAGTGATGGTTCCATAGAGAATGACTAGACAACATTCAGTTGTTGACACTTGTACCCAGAGTAAGAAAAACTATAAATTATGCACTGGACTCTGCAGTCACCTGCCCCTACTTGTAAATCTGTAAGGAGCTTTTAAAAAAATTTGAAAGGAGCTTCATTTATTTCAAAATTTAAAAACTGGTCTCAGGCGGGGGAAAAAATGTACTTAGAAATAATTAGAAGCCATCAGAGCAAACACTCATTTTCCTAATATGACTAACCCAAAAGGAAAATGGACATCTACTTACCTAACAACAGCCTCTCCTTCACCACTGGCCCTTACATCAGAGCCCCATTGTAAAGCTGAAAGGACACCTTCTTGCTTTCCCAGCTTTACTTGAGCCTAGGATATATCCAAGAGGATCTGAGGGAAAAACTACTGCGGGTTTCCAGGAAAGGTTTTATTGCAAATGAAAGCAAAGGGATGTGTGTGAACAAGTACACTGCATCTTTACTGGCTGTGGGCATTGGACCCGGTGTGAACCATGCATCCTCTTTTTCTCACACTCCATATCCAATCCCTCAACAAATCCTTTCAGCTTTACCAGCAAACCTATGCAGAATCACTTCAACACACCTCTGGCTCCTTGCCTGTTCTACAGTAAATCATCTCTCACCTGGCTGTCTGCACTTCTCTTACATGCCTGTTTCTGCCTTTACTACCTTTCTTCTAGCCTCAACTGAGCAGCCAGTATAAGCCCTCTGGAGTCTTACATAGCTCACTCCTCTGCTCTACAGCCTCAGAAGATACCTCTTCTCCCCCACAGACAGGTCTCACAGTGGTCTGCAAGGCCCTGCACACCCAACTCCCCACCCCTCCACCATCCATTCATGACATGCTGGCTCTCCTTTCAGTTCTACACACAACCCAAGCACAAGGGCCTTTGTAGTCACTGCTCCTGTGCCGGAAATGCTCTCTCCCCACCTGCCTTTGCACTCTCACTCTGTTCAAATGTCGCTTCACTGAGGCTTCCCCATCACCCCATACCCAACACAGCCCTTGCCATCACTGCCACTGCCTCATTTCTCTCTGCAACACCTAACATCTTCTTCTGCCTACTTTTTGGTCTGTCTCCTCCCCCAGCACTCTGTTTACTACTGTTTCCCACACTTGTGCACAATGTCTAGCACACTATGGGAGCTGATTAAAGTGATTTAATCTAGCAACAACAAGCTGAGGTCAAAAGGCCAAGAAAGGGGGGATGGGGATTTAGTTCAGTGGTTAGAGAGCTTGCCTCCCAAGCACAAGGTCCTGAGTCCGATCCCCAGCACCAAAAAAAACCAAACCAAAACAAAACAAAAAAGGCCAGGAAAGGGAAAACAGCCAGGTCCTAGAAAATTTAACCTACCCACTAAGTTATACTCTGGACCTCGGGTCACATGAGGTAAAATGTTACTTACTGTTTAAACCATTTTTAATTACAGTTTCCATTTTTTGAAGCCAATTAGGTACCTGACACAGGGCCTAAGTAGTTTGCAAAAAATACGTACATACATACACACACATATATACATAGGGAAAATAAACAATGGCAAATATACTCAATTTAATGCATGCAAATATACTCAATTATAATGCGTGTAAACTAACCACAAAATGTCACTCAGCAAAAACTTAAAAGTTTGACATATTGGGTTGGGGGTTTAGCTCAGTGGTAGAGTACTTGCCTAGCAAGCGCAAGGCCCTGAGTTCGATCCCCAGCACCAAAAAAAAAAAAAAAAGTTTTACATATGTATACCCCTTTTAACTAGATTCACTAAAACTTAGAAGAACTTAGAGTTTTTAAAATTTCATATATATATATAAAACTTAAGAGTGTGATACTCAATGACCTGCCTTGCTCCCCACACGGTGGGTGCTAGGACATTCACTCCTGGTCAGTAGCTTAGTAGCTTAAAAAGAGAAATGCTGCCTCAATCTGGTCCCCTGGTGGTCATGTTTGTGTGCATTATACTACATATTGCCCATAACCTTACGAATCAACTACTTTAATCCCATTTTTAAATTGAGGAAACTTGGCCAATCTGAACTCCTGTATCATTCTTTCCCTATCTTCTCTCTTTTCAATTAGAGCTTTCTTCTATTAAGAAAGAAAGAAAGAAAGAAAGAAAGAAAGAAAGAAAGAAAGAAAGAAAGAAAGAAAGAAAGAAACTGTTGAGGAAAGTGAGTTACAAAAAAGAGCAATGCTCGGTCTCAAATGAAATGGCTATTAAGTGGAAGACAGGCAAGGATCTGGACCAACAACAGTTTTGCTGACTAGAGCCAAACATACTAGAAGCATCGCCAGCGAAAACCAATCATCCTGCCACAGTGAGCGTGTTCTTTGACTACTGGTTATTCCAGTTGTGCCTTTTCTCACCACTTATTTTGTGTTTGGGCTCTGACCACAGCAAGCGACAAAAGGGAATCAAGTGACAGTGCCAAACTTGAAAGAAACACATTGACAGGGTAAAGTAAAATGAAAAGACAATCAAAAACTCATAGAAGTCAGGCTGAGGGTGAAACTGAGTGGCAGAGCAAATGCCAGCATGCTCAAGGCCCTCGGCTCAATCCCCAGCACTGCAAAAAAATTCAGTAGAAATCCTTTGTTTTTATTTTCTCAACTAAAAAAATGAAGATAATAACTGCAGTTGCTTTTTAGATTGTTGTGAGACATAAAACATGAGTGAAGTATGTAGGATAGTGCCTGATATACAGTAATCAATCATTTTTATTTTCACTGTAATTACTATAATTATTATGAAGGGGCTCATTATCATCACTGAGGCCCAGAAGGATTGACCAGCAACTACATGATTGGTAACTAGAAGAAACTATGGCCACAGACATGCTATCATTTCAGGGATCCTGGGAAAAAAAAAAAAAAAAGAACACTTGCTTATTTTTATTCTGGGAATAGAGTGCCAAACTGACTTAATAGCTGGACACAGTGGTGCCTGTAATCCCAGCATTTGGGAGACTGAGGCAGGAAGAGTGTCATGGGCTTAAGGCCGGCCTAAACTACATAGTAAGCCCCTGTCTCAAAAAAATACATTAAATAAAACCAAAGTGACTTAGTAAAGAAAAAATACTATTGGAACTTTCACTCCCCTTTTCAGAAATGTAAGTTCTGCCCACTTCCTCTGCCCCAGTACACACACGTTGTTGGTGGGGATGCCAGGAAAAAGGCATGCCCTCCTCTGGCAGTCCAGATCAATACTTTGTTTTATCCTCCAAGACTTGAAATATATGTAGTCTTTGATAACAGAACTTTATGTCTAGGAATTCACATCCTAGAATATACTCACATGTATAAATATTCAAGGTTGTTCACTACAGACATAATAAAATCAGAAATCAACTAAATGACATCAATAAAGGAATAATTAGTCTAATTAGGGAGCTTCCAATCAAGTTAAAACCTGTTTCTCTATTAGGATCTTAAAGTAAATGACACTTCTGTCCACCCAGCTGCTAAAGCCAAAAACCTAGAAGACAACTTTAATTTTTCTTTTCCTCATATCCCTCTTTATCAAATCCTTTACCAATCTTACAACTATAGGTTTCCAAACAGTTAATACTTCCTACTCTGCCACAATTCTACCCAAAGCCTTATGTGCCAGGTTAATTCAACAGACTTACTTTACTGGTCCCCAGGTTTAAAATCCTCCAATGGCTTTCATTGCACTGATGATAAAATCCCAGCTCCTTTTCTTTGGAGAAACAAAAGTATCCCTTGAATATGACATGCTAATTCTGTTTTGGCACCTTCACAATGAACAGTGTTCTTCCTAAACTTTCTCACCATCATCTCCTCATCATTCAGGCTTATTCCACTGCTACTGCGTCATATGGACCTTCGATACAACCCAAATGTGTACTACTAACTACTCTCTCTCAGACCATTAATGGACACTCTCAGTACTTTATACTGGGTGGTTTTCTTTTTTTCCCCCTTGCAGCACTTTTCAGTAGCTGAAATTAACTGCTAGGATACATTGTGTCTCTAACCAATGAAGTCTTGTTTCATGAGGGCAGAGAGTAGGTCTCTTATACACCACTGAATCCCTACCACCTAAAACACTTCCTGGCATAACCAGATTCATTAAATTCACATCACTGGGTGAATTTTGAATGAAATGAGATACATGTGCATATGCTAAAATGCAAAGATGCTCAAAATAACTGTGAAACGACAAAAGTGAATCAGAAGACAGCATATACTAACTGAGCCCATTAATGTAAAACTGAATGTTAGCACATATATGTACAGACAGGCAAAACAGGTACATACACAGCAAAAACTAAGGCGGATACAACATAATTATCTGAGATGTGGGCAAGAGGGCCTTTAATGCGTGTGTGTGTGTGTGTGTGTGTGTGTGTGTGTGTGTGAGAGAGAGAGAGAGAGAGAGAGAGAGAAAGACAGACACAAGGTGAGGTGGAACCCAGGATGTTTACCACTGGTTATAGCCCTGTTTAGTTTTTACTTCACGACAGGGTCTTGCTAAACTGTCCAAGTTGGCCTCAAACATGCAATCTTCCTGCCTTAGACTCCCCAGCACCTGGGATTACAGGACTGTGCCACTGTGCCCAATGTTATTTTTTCTTTTGTTTTTCAATCCCAGGAATCAAACACAAGGCCTTAAACATAGTCACATGCCACAGAGCTGTACCTGAGCACTTTAAATATTTTTACCAGCATATAACTTTTCTGTGACACACTCCCTAATCTCTTATGTATTGTAAAAGCCTTAATACACACAGTAGGTACTCGATCCGCCTTTTTTTTTTTTTTTGTGGTGCCGGGGATCGAACTCAGGGCATTATGCTTGCTAGGCAAGCACTCTAACCACCAAGCTAAATCCCCAGCCCTCGATCTGCCTTTTTAAGAAGAAGAGAGAGCATACTGGGGCTGGAACCCAAGGTCTCACACATGGTAGGCAAGTGCTCTAGCACTGAGCTACACCTCCAGCCCTCAATTTCCTAAACATCCAGAACACCTCATTCACAACTTAAAGCTCCGACTATGTTTCTACAACCTAACACGTTCTGAAGCACTGGATAAATGAATATCTAAATATTCATCAGTTTCGGGGCTGGGGATTTAGCTCACTGATTAGAGTGCTTGCTTAGCAAGTGCAAGGCCCTGAGTTCGATCCCTGGCACCAAAAAGGAAAAATAAATAAATAAATAAATAAATATTCATCATTTTTATCTAGTCTACTTCAAGAACTAGAAGAGAAACATTTGATCCGGTTCAAACAATAGAGCAAACATATTTTCTCCCTTCAAAAATAGACCATTAAATGATACTTCTAAATTATTTAAACAAAATAAAATGTAACAGTCTCTCCTCAAGAAATTATGCTAGCACTCGGGAGGCTGAGGCAGGAAGATTACCACAAACTCAAGGCCAGCCTGAACTACACAGTGAGACTCTGTCTCAAAAAACAAAACAAAACAAACAAATATATATATAGGCTGGAGAGAGGGAAGTAGTGAATCTGGTGTGGGAGTTGGCACTACTGGGTAAAACAACCAAGTCTTAAGTGTCAGGATACAAAAGAATAATTACCAGTCTGCCAGTCATTAATTCCCACCAAGAGCTCACTGTGAGCCTTTCCACTAATTACTACATTCAAGTGACAACCAAGGATCAGCAGATATTTGATTAAAAGCCTACAACACAAATGAGACCAAGATAAACAATAAAAGTACACTAGAACATACAGGTAAGGAGAAGAGTGCTAACTTTAAACCAAATTCTTGGTGACATTTTCAGAGATGTCCAGTTAATTCTGAGGATGCTAGAGGAGGAAGGGAAGGTAGGGAAGAATGCTTCAAAATTTTAAATATGATGCCAAAACAAAATTAAAGAGTGTGAGAATAAAGTAGAAGAAATGCCAAGAACAGAGCAAAAAGACATGAAGATTAGAAAGGAAGGAGGATTAATTCAGGGAGCCTAATATGCAACTAAAAGTTACAGGAAGGGGTGGGGAAAAAAGCATAGATAGGTGTGGTGATACATGCTGATAGTCCCAGCTACTCAGGAGGCTGAGGTAGAAGTCACCTGGACAAGACTGTTTAAAATAAAAAAATTAGTTCCAGGAAGAGCATGAATTTTCAGTGTATTATAACAGGAAAAAAAAAAGCATCTAGACACAGTGGAGAAATTTTGGTTTCACAAAGAAGCAAACATCACAGTGTGTGGGACTGACTATCAGACTCATCCTTACCCACCGCAATGGACACCACAGACACTGGAGCAATGCCTTCAAACCTCTGAGAAAAAATAACTTTCAACTCAGTTGAGTTTGAAAGAAATAATACCAGTCAACCATAAAAGGTATGAAGATTTTTTCAGATACATAAGGATTAAAAAATGTATCTCCTACATACTCAGTCCTAGGTATTCACATCAGAGAGGTACATGCCTTAACCCCAGCACGAAGTGGCTAGCCTGCACACACAGCAAGTTCACAGCCATTCTAGATTATTACATAGTAATCCCATCTCAAAAACAAAAACAGTGTTGGGGATTTAGCTCAGTGGTAGAGTGCCTGCCTAGCAAACACAAAGCCCCAAGTTCGATCCCCAGCACCACCCCCCAAAAAAGGAAGTAACCCAAGAAGGAATAAAGAAATTTTTGGTCCAGTACAAGAACAAGGCAACAGGTCCAGGCAACATCCAGACCAAAGTAAGGAGGTCGAAGGGAAGTCTCACAGGGTGGGGGCACCTATTAACAGAATGTCACAGTAGTAAAGACTAAATGCATGGAAAGGCTGATAAAAGGGAAAAAAGAATAGTACAAATACAGCAAGAAAAAGGGAATTACACATTCAACAAAGAATACAACGAAACGTGATCACATATTACTTGCCTCTGGTATGAACCATATCATATCACAGTAATGTAAAAATTACTCATTGACTTTCAACTATTAAAAAAAGTCAGGGTTGGGGATTTAGCTCAATGGTAGAGTAAACACAAGGCCCTGAGTTCGATCCCTAGCACTTCCCCAAAGAAAAAACAAAACAAAACAAAAGTCATAAAGTATAAAGGAACAGAATTCACAGTATGTATGTTCTCACCCTTGACAATGTGACAGTAGAAATGACAGCTGTAAGGACAGAAAGAGGAAAAGAAAGGAGAAAAGTTATTACTTGTGAAATCAAGATAGGCAATCTACATAAACGTTAAGGAAATATGTTATACATTACAGAAATTGCAGAGTAAACAGAGAAACTAAAACTGATACATCTATGGGAAAAGATGTAAAGAAGCCAAATCCTGATTTATCAGAGCAAATGTCAACCATAAATTATAAAATGAACATATTATTTAGTCACAACACCACCACACAAAGAAACAACCTAAAAGTTTCCTGTGGAGAGTGGTGTTAGGGACTAAGGAATACACATTCATCCTAAGATTCTGGGCTGTCTGACATTTTTCAATCACATACACCTATTACAGCACTTTGTAAAAATCTGAAATGGATTTAAAACCTCAAGAAGACTTACCACATGAAAAACACAAATGCAAAAAAAAAATCTTGTCTGAATTTTTTCCCATAACAATGATGGCCAACATTTCAGAGCCTTCAATGAAAACAAATAGCTGCCTGGGGCCCGTGTGCCATAGGTTCGTTACCACTGCCTTACGCTATAATTTAATAAATAAAATATTGATGGTGCGTGCCCATGATCCCAGCGCTCACGAGGCTGAGGCAGGAGGATCACTGCAAGTTAGAGGCCAGCCTGGGCTACACAGTGAGTTTGCCAACCTGAACTACATACATAGAAAGACCCTGTCTCTCTCATGGGCTGTGGATTTAGCTTAGTGGATTTAGCTTAGTGAACAAAGCCCTCAGTTCAATCCCTGGCACACACACACAAAAAAAGGGTGGCTCTCTCCCTCTCGCCTACATACATACACATACACACACACACACACACACACACACACACACACACATACACAGAGTTGATTTTCTAACAGGATTACTAACTTCTCAGGCTTTAAAACCATTTAAGAGGGATCTGTAGACAACGAAGTAAATCAAGTTATAGGCACTGCACATACTACACTACTATCATAAAAATTATGGGGGACTATCCACATCAAAGTAAAAAGTAACACAAACTAACTCACAATACTTCAACAAGGCCACAACTTCCATATTCATCCATGGTTTCTGAAATTTAACATTTCACCATAAATATGAAAATGTATCTTTAACAACTTTTCTCTAGATTGTCTTAGGTTTTGTTTTGTTTTGGGTTTTGGTTGTTTTGTTTTCTTTTGTTTTGTTTTTTGAGACAGTGTCTCCCTATGTTGTTCAGGCTAACCTTGAACTTATTATGTAGTTCAGGCTGGCCTCAAACTCGTGGTGATTCTCCTGACTGAGGCTTAGTGCTGGGACTACAGGTGTGCGCCACCATATTGGGTCCTATAAGAAACTTTTAAGTGATATAAAACTTCATTATTTTTTAATCCATCAGAATTTAAAAGGTGAAAGAACCTGAAGTTACAACACAAGACACAAAAAAGACGAAGTAGAGCCAGGTGTTGTAGCACATTCCTGTAATCCCAACACTTGGGAGGCTGAGGCAAGAGGATTACCATAAATTCAAAGTCAGCCTGCACTACAAAGTGAGACCCTGTCTCAAAAAATCAAAAAACAAAAAACAAACTACAATATACTGGTTTTGAATTGTGATAATTTAGTCCCTCCCTGCCCCACTTTTTTGTTGTTGCTGTTGTTGTTTTTTTGGTTTTTTTGTTTTTTTTTAAAAACAGGGTCTCACTGTGTAGTTCAGGCTGGCCTTGAACTCTATGTAGCCCAAACTAGCCTGGAACTCACAGGGATCCTCCTGCCTTGGTCTCCCAAATTCTGAGATTATAGGTGTGTACCACCACACATGGCACTCAAAGCAGAAGTTTTAAAATGTTTACATAACAATAGAGATTAACCAGAGAACAATATACATATGTATAGATTAACAGATTGATACTGGGCCAAAAATATAAAAATAAACCAGGTGTGGTGGTGCACGCCTATAATCCCAGTACTCCGGAGGCAGAAACAGGAGGACTGCCTGGACTACATAGTGAGCTCAAGGGCAACCTGAACTACACAGTGAGACCTTATTTTAAAAAAACAAAAAACAAAACAAAACAAAAAAAAAAACCCCAAAAGAAAAAAAATATAAAGAACTAATTCTAAGAGAAACATACTTAATTCTATCCTATGATATAAGATTCAGCTTAGATATCAAAAGAGCAATAGGAAAATCTTAAACAAACCACTAGTTTCTTTGGTTTCATTTTGTTTTTCTCCTGTCCTTAGAGGTGGCAGTAGTTTCGGAAGGACTGTTTTGGTAACAGTACTCTACTCTACCAAGGGAGGAGCACCCCCCACACTAGTCAATGAATTCAGGGCCTTCACATTGAGCAACATCTCCAGCATGGGTTGTTTTCTGTTTGTTTTTGTGTGTTGCAGGGGGTGTTTGTGGTGTTCTGTGTTTGCAGGTGTTGGTTTGTTCTCTTGTTTGAGACACGATCTAAATTCCCCGGACTGGGCTCAAATTTGCAATCCTCCTGGCTCAGCCTCCAGAGTGCTGAGTGCCATACTTTGCCCAGCTCAAAAGGTATTTTCTTTTTTAATAAAATATCTAAGAACATACTATGGTTTATTTCCAAACACATAAGAAAGCTTCTATGGGACGGCAACACAGGGAACATCATCGCTAGCAATTAAGTAAATCAGGGTAACTGTTCACAGGCCAAACTGTTTAGATCTACCTCCTCTGAGAAGCCAAGGGCATGCTTGCCGCAAGATAAATTTACTACAGATCAAGTTTCTGTCCAGTCACCAGCCCGCTTTTCCATTATCCATGGAATAAAGGAAAAAGCTGAGAAACATTAATATTTTACCAGACTCCACCAGAACCAAAAGATAGGAAACTACTAAACAAATTTGACACTTGAACCCCTACCCACCCTCTCCTCACACTGCCCCCACCCCTGTACTGGGAATGGAACCCAGGACCTCACACTTGGTAGGCAAGTCCTCTATCCCTGAGCTATCTCCTGCCCTTTCTTCATTTTATTTTGAGGCAGTCTCACTAAATTGGCCCCCTGGCCTCGAACTTGCCATCCTTCTGACTCAGCCTCCCAAGTACCTGGGATTACAGACATGCACCACAAAGCCCATTTGAAGTGCATTTCTTCTCATTAAAAAGAAGCAAAGGAGGGGCTGGGGATTTAGCTCAGTGGTTAAAGTGTTTGCCTTGGAAGCACAAGGCCCCGAGTTCGATCACCAGCACCAAAAAAAAAAAAAAAAAAAAGGACAGTTATAACTGTATGTCTTTCCTTGTTTTACCCATAGGCATAAAAGTTGAACGAAATGTGCACGAAGGAACTATACAATTTCAGCAATGATTTTATAACAAGTATAACACTTTCTAGCCGGGCGTGGTGGTGCATACCTGTAATCTCAGCACTCAGGTGGCTGAGGCAGGAGGAGTGCTGCAAGTTCAAGGCCAGCCTGGGCTACATAATGAGTTCAAGGCCAGCATAAACGACACACAAGACCCTGTCTCAAAAAAAAAAAAAAAAAAAAAACCCAAAAACTTTAGTAGAGACTTTTTATTCAGAAATATATACTACTAAATGGTTACATTTTAAAATCTATCTTGTTAAAATACATTGTTTCCCAAGCAGGAGGCCCTGAGTTCCATCCCCAGCACCAAAACAGACAACAACAAAAAAAAACACTGTTTCCAAATCAACCATCCCTGCAGAATACAGAACATAAACTCACTATTATTTAACTCTACTTTTAGAAAAGGAGCCAAAAGAGCCAAGCATGGTGGTGCACCTGTGTAATCCCAGCACCAAGGAGGCTGAGGCAGGAGGATCACCGCAACTTCCAGGCCAGCCTGGGCTACACAGTGAGTTCAGGGCCAGCCTCAACTATATAACAAGACCCTGTCTCAAAAAAAGAAACTAAGTGAAAAATCTTGATGAAACAAAGGAGTGGAGGACATATTTAGTCTCTCCTTGATTTCTAAATCCAAAATAAAAAACTGTAATAATTACTTGTTTTTACCTCATTTTAAATCCAGATTTAATTCCACAATAAAAAATGTCCCTACAAGTAATGCCATCACAGTTAATACAGTTAAAGACATACTAAATAGCTTCTCTTCATTTTGGCTTTTTGTTTGTTTGTTTTGACACGGGGTCTTGCTATATATTCCAGGCTGGCCTGAAACTTGTGATTCTCCTGCCCCAGCCTCCCAAGTGCTGGGATTACAGGTGTGCTCCACTAGGCCCAGCTCGTTTTGATTTTATTTTTAACAGTACTACAATTCAAGCAAGTTGTCCTTCAGAACTAGATGCAAAAGTATGATCCTCTGAAAAGAGAACCTTTTCATCCTTAGGGCATTTTGGCTTTCAGGCTCTTTTATTATTACTTTACATTTTTTATTATTTTTATTAGCATGTTTGCAGTACACAGGGAATACATTCATTGTGGGGCGTTGGTTTTATGTACACAACACAATACATCTTAATTCTTGTTTTATCCCCTTCCCCTTCCAACATCCCTTAGTCCCATTCCCATTTGCCAAAGATTTTTCCTGCTGTCTTTTATTTTGGTTTTTGATTTACTTACACTTTAAGTTTCTCATATAAAAGAAACCATATAATTCTTAAGCTTGTATGTCTGATTTATTCCACTAACAAATGGCTAAAAATTATTTTACGTTTTTGTATCTAAAGCATCTTATGAAAACTACCACACTACGGCTGGGGATTTAGCTCAGTGGTTGGAGTGCTTGCCTTGCAAGCACAAGGCCCTGAGTTCGATCCCAAGCACCAAAAAAAAAAAAAAAAAAAAAAAAAAAAAAAAAAAAAAAAAAGAAAAGAAAAGAAAAGAAAAAGAAAACTACCACACTGATCAGGCTGGGATGAGCCTCCTAACCTGCAGATCTAATACCACTACAGTCCTGGAGAACAACACTTATCCACCTGACAGTAGTTACAATGCACAGGCCAGGCTCCATGGCTCCCAATTGAGTTCTGCCAACAGGATCCCAAAGCACCCAGACAAGACAAAACAAGCCCAGATGGTGGCGCTCGCCTGTAATCCCAGCCCTGGGGAGGCTGAAGCAGGAGGATGGTGAATGAGAGGCCAGCCAGCCTGGACTACAATGCAAGTTCACAGTCTAGCCTGGACTACAAAAAGCAAAACTCTGCGGGGGGCCGGAGGGGAGGTGTGGGGGAAGAGAAGGAAGAAGAGGGAGGGGGTGAGGAAGGAAAGAAGGGACAGGAGGAGCAGCAGGCGCATGAAGACTCCTACAAATTCTCCTAAAGGCTAGTAAAACCTCCTGCCACACACACCTCTACCACCAAAATGCGCGCGCGCGCGCGCACACACACACACACACAAACACACACACACACACACACACACACACACAGAGGAGCGCGTCCCCCCCCCAGGGAGCCTACAAGAAGGGGGGGGGGTGCTCGCAGAAAGTAGATCCGACTTACAAGAGGCGCCTAAAAAAGGTGGCCTGGATTTCTCCAAACCCAGATCCGGAATCCTGCTACAGTCAGCCAGCGGTGGCTGCCTCCAAGGTTACTCTGTTCTAATCACAGGAAATTTCTCGTCTACTGTTTATTCCAAATAACCCAACAAGTGCATTTTATTATTTCGTATTTAAAGGCATTTAGTTGGGTGCCCAGAACATAAAACAAAGGGGAACAATATGTTTTGCATCATTTTATAACACAGTATTAAAATCTTAGATAAACTCTATCAGTAAATCCCTTCCAATCCTACTACCTCTGAAGTGAAGAAGTCAAAACAAGTATTATCCATCTAAAATGGTCTTCAATATATTTCAAAACTCTTACTTGGGCCTCCCTCTGCCAAACCACAGCCTCTTTTCTTCCACTTAACAAAAAAAATTTTTTTTCACTGAAAGAAGTTTAAAATGCTACAAACCAATTATTCTTTTTCATATCATAGATGTTTATCGTGTCTTTGTATAAAAAAAGGTTTCTGAAAATCATCTTTTTCAAGCATCTACAATTATGCATAATTATCCTCCTGCTCAATAAACAAACAATTCTCCCTTCCTCTCTCTATGAAGCAGGCCAAATGTTTTCTACTCCTGTCACTAAAAAAAAAAAGTCAGGCACGATGGCACAGGCCTGAAATCAGAGCACTAGGGAGGCTGAGGCAGGAGGATTGCTACATGGCAAGACTATGTCTCAAAAAAAAAAAAAAGAAACGGAGAAAAAGGAAAGAAACATTATGACATTACCTAACTATAGTCTACTTCTGTTGTTCTAGTAAACTAACAAATGAGTTTAAATGATGTTGGGTTACCAGAGACTTCCTACTTAAAGAAATGTTTAAAATTCTCACTGAGGGGAAGGGGAGCCGGGGTAACTAGAGGTCAAGTTCTGACTTCCTTTCTATACAAGACAGGTCAAGACATCACTTTTTTCCCTGTTCTGATATCCTATAAAATTTTACCAACACAGATGCTTGATTATTACAAAATATTACCCAGATCTAAAATGTTATAGTAATCTCACTAAAATTCAGAATACAACTAAAAGGTAAGACTTAGGACAAAACCAAGACAGCAGCCCTTCTACAAAGCTGTGTCCATCAGCTTGCATACCAACAGACCAAGAACAAACCAAGTTTTGGGTCAGAAGAAAAAAATGAAAACTAGAAATACATTCGGGGGGGCGGTGCTGAAGATCAAACTCTAGGCCTCTACCACTGAGCTAAATCCCCAGCCCATTCAAAGAACCATTTATACTGAATATAAACTTACTTTAAATAAATATGTTCCAAAGACACAAAAGTTTCTAGTTTTTATTTCCATTGTAAGATAAGTATCCCTAAATATAAATAAAATTCTACACAAGTTTCAATCCCAGAGTTTTTATTCTAATGACGAAAGTCATTTAGGAAGTACAGATGAAGCACAAAGATTTGGCAAAAGTAAAAACTACTCAAATAAGGATTAATAATATATTTGGAAAAATCATTTCTATCATCATCAATTAATAGATTTCTTTACTCAATCATTTTCAGTTTTGTACCTTTCTACCACAGCACAAATTAAAACGAGGCAGACTGGCATATTCTGTACACCAAAATCCTGGTGGCAGTGGGATTACTCAAGAACTACTGGCTTTAATTAACTTATCACTTCCCCTCACCCAGTTCATGGTTACTCTCACTTCCCCCACAATATCCTCTAAAATCTTAAATGCCACCTACAAAAGTATAGACAACAGGAGGGCAAGTGAAGCCAAGTACTTTGTGAAACCATGGGGCTGGGCTGCCCTTGTTAGCAGCTACCAATACAAACATTCCAGGAAAAAAAGCAATGAAAGTTGAAGAAAAATAGGACAGTAAAGAAATAGAGCCACTATATTTAAGTAGCATAATTATATGAAATAATTTAACTTCTCACTATTTTCTTAATGAAAGAGAAGGTTCACTACTAGTCCTAAACTCTTACAGAAAACAGAAACAAAACCATGATTACAACTTTATTTCACAGGTTGGGAATATAGCTTAGTGGTAAAGCCCTTGCCTAGCATGCCCAGAGTGTTAATCCCCAGTAAGGGGAGGGGGGGAACATTTTATTTCTCCTCCCAGTACTGTGTTCTAGTAATGAAAAAGGAGAAAGAACAAAAAAATTAAACGTTTTGACTTTCCAAAAAGTCAAAAAATTCTAATAATTTGTTAAATGCACTTCAAAAATAAGGGAACTTCACTACACAAAAAATAATTTTCTATATATCCAATTAAAGCAAATGTCTTAAAACATGTCATACAACAAGCTTACAATTAAAGCTGGGGGGAGCGGGGAGAAGGGGGCTTTACCTCAGTTCTTAGAGTGCTTGCCCAGCAAGCATAAGGCCCTGAGTTCAATCCCCAGCACCACAAAAATGCAAAAAAAAAAATCAGAGTTGGGCAAGGTGGTACACACCTGTAAACCCAGCACTCAAGAAACTGAGGCAACCATGTATAGGTACAGAATAAATGTAATGAATGTGACCAATGTATGTAGAACGTACCAATACATGCTCTTGGTTTAAAATAAAAAAAAAAAAAAAAAAGAAACTGAGGCAAGAGGTTATTGAGTTCTAGGCCAGCCAGGGGCCTGGAAGATCTGTCTTAAAAAAATTTTTTTTTATCTGAATGATACGAAAAGACATTAAGAATACTATCCCATCAATAAACTCTTTATAAAAATTATTTGGCAATTTATAAAAAATAAGTAGTAAATTTCAAAAATGTTTAAATAGTAGCCAGGTGTGACAGGGCACACCTGTAATCCCAGGACTTGGGAGGTGGAGGTAGGAAGATCACAGTGGAAGTTCAAGTTGGAATATATAGCGAGAACCTGCCTCAAAAAGTCAAAATAAAACAAAAAGTTCAACAGTACTATTTTTTTTTTTTGGTACCGGGAATCCAACTCAGGGCCTCATGCTTGCGAGGCAAACACTCTAACCACTGAGCTAAATCCCCAGCCCTCAACAGTACTATTTTAATCATGTACTAATCAAATAAAATCAAGTAAAAATTTAAATATTGAAGTATTACTTTTCAATTATTAAGTTAAAGATTGAGATAAAGATTTTAATACATGGCAATACATGGAAAAAAAAGGTTCAATTAAATAGGTCCTATCACACGTGAACTGATAGCCTTTTGGGGGAGAGGTGTTTCAATTTTTTAATGAAAGAGTCTACATTTAGTAAAACCTTCTTAGAACTTGGGGACAGGCATTGTCCTAAAACTTTCTTAATACATATGCTCTCCTAATTTTCTCAATAACAGTATGCAAGTATTCTATTATCATCTCTATTTTAAAGATAAGTTAAGCAGGCATAGACACATTAAACAGCTTACACAAACACCAACAACTAGAGTGATGAAGCCAGAATTTGCTTCACCACCAAGCAAATGGATACTAGACCCCTATACCTGTTAAAATACATGGGGAAAGCTGGGTGTGGTGGCACTTGAGAGGCTGAGGCAGGAGGATCACTGTGAGTTCAAGGCCAGCCTGAACTACCTAGCAAGACTTTGTCTCAAAAAACTCTCAAATAAAACTTTTAAAAGTCAACTATTAAAAAAAAAAAAGAAAGAAAAGAAAAAAAAACCCACACATCAAAGGACATCTGACATTCTGCACTCTCCAGCCTACTGAGGATACAACACTGAAAATCATAATTGCCATGTTAGAGATACTTGTAGTCTGATCATCATCTTCTTCTGCTGGGTCCTGATATATCTGCAAAAATCTTCAATCTCAGAGTGGCAGTTCTGAGTCCTATTATTGGAACATAAGGTTTTCTTATTTTTTACTAACCATATTTGAAGTACTTAAATTTGTGAAAATTTAAATTATAGCAGTTTAAGGTTACCCAGGTAACAAACTCACTCCTGCTCAGACACACCTCAACATGCCTCCCTGGATACTGCCATATACACACTTCTGAACACTTGCTACCCCAGCTTCTGAAATACCTCAATGTTGATGAAAGAGCACCTTCCCTTGAACATCACCCATCAGCAATAACACTGCCATTAATTCCTAAACTGTCCTCTTCAAAGGCTCAGCTTTGAGCAGGAAGAAACCTCTATTCCTTATCCATACGAGATGGTTCCCATCACAGAATACCTTATTTTTAGTGGAAATTTTCTTATTCTGGGGTCTATGAACCCTTTCAAAGGATCACTGAGCCTCCCCAACTAAATTATACAAAACTTGCATATCTAGAGTCTCTTTCTGTAGAAAGAGATGATACACCAAAGGAATACGTAACCCTGAAAGGATTAAAACTCACATTTTAGGAGGGGTGTGGCGGTGCACACCTCTAATCCCAGCACTCGAGAGGCTGAGGCAGGAAGATCCTCACCAATTTCAGGCCACCTGGGCTACACAGTGAGTTCAAGGCCAGCCTGAACTACAGAGTGAGACCCTGTCTCAAAAAATTAAAAAAAAAAAATTTTTAAACACATTTAATCAAACCCACACTATGTTAGGCAGTTTTCTTAATACTCCTGCTCTATTCCTGCCTATTTAATACTACTAAAATTAACAGATGAAATGCTTGCTGTATGTCACACCATTCTAAGGGTTTTTCATGCATTCACTTATTAATTCCAACAACCCTAAGAAATAGGTGCTACCATTATTCTACTTAGCAGATGCAGCCACTGAAGCACGAAGAAATTAAGGCATTTGCCCAAGATCACACAACGCTCTGTTTGAAAACTGTACAGCTTCTCCAAATGAAATGTGGCTACTTGGGCACACATTTCCTACTTTTCTTAGCTAACATGTCCTTCTGTTTAGTCAGAAGAGAAAATTAAGTAATTCTGTTGTCAAAGATTCATCTTTGGTAGGCTGCCAGAGATGTACGAATACACAGACCAGGAAATTTAAGAAAGTATCACAAGACTTGCAGGAAGAAGATGAAAGACATTTATTTGTCCCAGGCTATAACCTGCTGTGGGATTTTCACGCTAAAAATATAAAAAAAATTGTAGTCAGGCGTGGTGGCAAACACCTGCAATCTCAGCTACCCAGAAGGCTGTGGCAGCCTGGACAACTTAGCAAGCCCCCATCTCAAAATAAAAAGAAGAGAGCCTGGCGTGTCAGTCACTGGGCGAACACTCTTGGGCTCCATCCCACTGCTGTTAAAAAAAAAAAAAAATGTACCTGTTGATGACATGATTCTGTAATCAAAACCCCTGAGGAATCTACAAAAACTACTGACACTAGAAGTGAATTTAAGAAGATAACAGAATACATGACCAACAAACATCAATTTTCTTTTTTCTTTCTTTTTTTTTTTTTTTTTGGTCTTTGGAGGCAGCTTCCCCTTCCCTATGTACTTCAGGCTGCCCTTGAACTCACTATGTAGCCCAGGTTGGCCTTGAACTCGAGGCAGGAGGGATGGCTGTTACGTACTGGGTTCAAGAGCAGCCTGAGCTACATAGCAATACTGTCTCCAATAAATAAAGAAGCAACTCCATATACAACATCAAAAAGAACTAAGTACTTATGAATAAATGTAACAAAAAAGTTTAAGACTTTGTACATTGAAAATTACATTAAAGTTTAAAATAAAAAAATAAAATAAAATTACTAATTATGCTGAAAATTACTGCTGACAGAAATTAAAGATCAGGAGTTACCTCTTTGATTAATAATCACACATGATAAGACCCTTTAGTCCCAGTTTTATCTTGCCGCCAACGTTATTTTACCACACAGACAAGATGTCAGTCCTATGTTAACACCTTCCAAAGGCACCCTATCGTCCATGGTGAAAAGTGCACTGTAAGTCCCACTGGAAGTTCCCTTCCTCACTTCCTCTCATACAAGACTTAAATTTCTTTCAAAGCTAAGGCCAGAGTCAGAAACACTGGATTCAAATCCTGACTCAATCTCTTTTAATAATTGTGTGATCTGCTTGAAACAGTTCATTTATGAAAGTAATTCTGCCACATACAATTTTTTTTTTTAGGTGTTTTGAGCTTGAAGCTGGCCTTGAATTCACTATGGAGCCCAGGGTGGTCTCAAACTTTCTGTGATCCTCCTGCCTCAGCCTCCTGAGTGCTGAGATTACAGCACCACCATGTCCAGCCACATATAATTACCAAATAAAGTAAACACTAGAGATGCCTAATATACACTGGCCAAACACCAGTTTCTCCCCCCACCTCCATACCCTGGTTCTCTGTGGAGTTCATTTTTATTCTTTGACACTCCCTGAAATAAATTTTGTCTTCTCAGCAGTCTGTGTGAGTTGATAATGTGTAGAATGTTATCATTTTGCATTAGTTTGCTCTGAATTGTGAGGAACTGAGGGGAGAAATCTTGTTTTATTTTGGTCTCCGTAGTGTACAGTTAAGTATGTAGTAGACAACAAGCTGATTTTTTCCTAACATCTTCCTTGATTAACAGAAAACAAACAAGTAAACCCAGCTGAGAATAAAACAAAGCTTGAGGAACACATTTTGGAAAAAAAAAAAAAGAGAAGACTTTAAATCACCTAAAATCTCATTACCTTACACAGCAATTTTAATATTTGATTCCTTCCTGCCTCTCTTCCCATGGAGGTGAAAAAAAGAAATCATGAAGCACAGCAGGGAAAGACTCAACAGTCAAAACTATA
Source organism: Hystrix cristata (assembly GCA_004026905.1). NCBI lineage: Eukaryota > Metazoa > Chordata > Mammalia > Rodentia > Hystricidae > Hystrix > Hystrix cristata. The sequence continues at coordinate 41,258 of PVJO010009171.1, forward strand.
TGCTTCTTGCTTGGGCATGGTGGCACATGCCTGTAATCCCAGCATTTGGGAGACTGAGACGGGAAGATTGCCCAAAGTTTGAGGCCAGCCTGGGGCTACACAGTGAATTCAGGACCAGCCTGGACTACACAGAGCAAGACCCTGTCTCAAAAAACAAAAAGCAAAAAAAACAAAGAAAATGCTTCCTATATTATTTGTACCTCTAGAAATGTTTTTTACATTTAACAGTACATTAAATATGCCCCCTTATTAATATAATACAACAATCATGTTCAATCATAGCTAACAAACCATACTCCAAAGACATAGGAACCTCTAGGCTAAAAATGATGTTACCCTCCTCCCTGGTGTTCGCTAGTGTTCTTCACCAACTATTTCCAGTTGTCTCTCCAGAAACATGACTAAATTTCACTTTCTCATCCTTTTTTTTTTTTTTTTTTTTTTGAGTGCTGGGGATCGAACTCAGGGCCTTGAGCTTTCTCATCCTCTTGAAGTTAGGCACTATTGTATGACTTTCTCTGCCCAGTGAAACAAACAAAACTGTTGTGTGCCACTTCTAAACAGTTTTTCTAAGAGCCACGGAACTATCTCAGCAATGGTATAAGGACAGAGCAGGGGCCTCATTCGGCCTGAGTGCAAGGATAAGAGCAAAGTTCCCAATCTCATCCATGAGGAACACATAGCATGGGCAAGAAATAAAGATTGCTGACTGAAGCCACTAAGAAGTGGGAGCCATTGTTATCACAGCATAATCTAGATATTCTGACACACACATAAAGAGCTTAATACCGGGCATGGTGGTGCAC
>PVJO010009171.1:42163-54863 GCA_004026905.1 Hystrix cristata
AAAAAAAAAAAAAAAAAAAAAAAAAACAAGCTGAGAATTTCTTTACATCACTCCAGTGCTGAGAACATTCTGCACAGAACAGAAACTCTGGGTTATTAGCAAACTTTTCATATTTGAAATGCAATAAGATATCTTTAAGGAGAAAAAGACAATCAAAGGTTAGCAGAAGAGAGTAGAGGTATAGCTCAGGGCATAGAGCACTTGCCTGGCATGCTTCAGCCCCTGTATTCCATCCTCACACAAGAAAAAGTTAGCAGAACTGAAGTTTTCAATTAAAAGGTTATAAAACTTGAAGTACCTGCACATAAGAAGGCACAAATGAAGTATATAAATTGGAGCATACTGTTACTCCTGTCCTTCCCCAAATAAATACTTCTACTACTTCCTCACCATACTGAGGTCAAAGTCTGAGGCTAGGGATATACCTCAGAGTTACAGAGCACGTGCCTCACATGCATGAAGCTCTGGATTTAATCCCTAGCATGGGGGTAGAGGGCTGAGAATGAGCAGGGGCTCAGGATGCAACAGAACACTGTAAGAAGTAGCTGTCAACCAAACAGGACTGACCCTCAATATGAAACTATCTGCCAAGTGATTCAATGTAATATTCCCAAGTGATTCAATGTAATATTCCCACACAAGAACTCCAAAGCCCATCAACAGAAACTGCTCAAAGTGGTAGCAACTGCTGGCTGCTTCTGCTTTACCCATTCACACTGGTAGTAAGCAGCCCTTGAATCTATGGGAGGCAGCATTTTGGTCAGCTAGAAGACTGCTCTCAGCCTCCTTTACAGTACACAGGTCAGGTGAACAATGTGATAAGTTCCAGCCAATCATACACAAGCTAAAACATATGGTACTTCTCTGAAGACGGGGTGTGTATGTGTGTGTATGTGTGTGTGTGTGTGTGCGTGTGTGTGTAGGCACGCGCATTTGAGCGCGTGTGTGTGCACTGGGGTTCAAACTCAGGGCCTTGCGCTTAGTAGGCAAGCACTCTACCACTCCAGCCTGAAGAGTGTTTTAAAGGGAGAAATTGTGCTTTTGGTATCCTCTTCCTCCATTCTGCTTGATGGGACCCAGGTGTAATAACTGGGGCCCTACTGACCATCAGCAAATCTTAGGGAAAAGCCATACCCTAGAAATGTCTGAGCAGGAAGATGAAAGGCAATCCCTGGCGACTCTGCAGGGCAAAGGTGCCATACCTGCCTAGCCCCTCCCCTCCAGAATTTGATGTGAAAGAAATATAAACGCTGTTCAGGTCACCATTACTCTGGGTTTTTTTGGGGAGGGCGGGGTACTGGGGATCAAACTCAGACCCTTGCACTTGCTAGGCAAGTGCTCTACCACTTGAGCTAGATCCCCAATCCCTTACTCTGGTTTTCTATCGCCTAAGACCAAAACTCACTCACACATCCAGCTGTTGCCAACACACCTAGAAATAGAACCCAGGTATTCCAACAAGAGTCCATGATACTGAAACATGTCTATTAGCTCTCTGAATAAGTCCAAAAGGTAAAAATACTTCTTCAGGTTAATATTCAGAATTTTTTTATCTTTCTATTATGTGTTATCTAATTATAGTACATTCTACAGTGACAACTGCACTTTTAATACCTCTTAAACGCCTCAATAATAACAGCCCATCTCTATTTCAAAATGCCTTAGGGAAATAAGGCCCAAAGTTACTATTGGCCTCATTTAGTACCGCAGTAAAAGATTTCAAAAACAGTAATAATTTTTTATCATTTCCATACATTGTTCATGAAGCCCCTTAATTCACAAAACCATCTGCTCCCATCACATACTGCTGTAAAACCCCTACAAAACAGATTAAAACAACAAGCATTTTATGTATTCATAGTTTTGCAACCTGGGCCAGTTTCCATTGGGTGGTTTCTCTGCTCTTCTTACTGGTGGTCACTTATGTGATCAGGTTCAAAAGGCAGGTAAACTAGAGCCTGAACTCTGCTGTGACACTGGGATGGTCAGCTCTCCCTTTCCCTATAGTCTAGGAACTCCGCCTTCTCTAGTCTCTCCAGAAGGATAGAACCTACCTTCTTGCAGTGGCAGCAACTCGGGCTCCCAAGAATGTAAAAGTAAAAGCTCCTTGCACCCAAACCTAGTCAATCAAGTGTGTCATTACTGCTGTATTCTACTGGTTAAAGTGATCATGAGACCAGCCAAGACACAAGGGTAGGGAACTCTGCAGTAGCATGTCTATCACGCAGGGTTCACTGGTGGTACTGTACTAGAAGTGGAACCCAGAACCATGTGCAAACTGTGCAAGATCTCTACTACTGAGCTACAGCCCCAGCCAGTTTAATTTTGAGACAGGTTCTCACTAATTCCCCAAGCTGGCTTCAAACTCATGAACCTCCTGCCTAAACTTCCTGAGTTGTTGAGACTATGGGTATATACCACCACATCCAGCTACCTACCATACCATGTCCTTCCATAGTTACTATACAGGTAAGATCTTGTGGATGACCTCTAACACGCTCTAAATCTCTCTAGGGCTCATCTGTCTGCAATAAAGAGATTAGACTTAACACTCTTGCCTGCATAGTAGTCCATTCACAGGTATTTCATTGACAACTTTTCTCTATTAATAACACTGCTGTCATGAGCATTTTCTGTTATGTGTATGCTTGCCTATCTGTACTCAGAATATTTGCTGATTTCCTTGCTCATTTTTGTGGGCATTCTTGGTCCCTGGTCTCAGAAGGGTAACAGCCACCCTTAATACTTTACATGTTCCATATTCTCAGTGATTTCAGTAAATGACTTACCTTTAATCACCTATCATAATCTACTTCTAAACCCCAACACTACATCCTCAATGCTCCCTGAACATTTCTGTCCTCTAGACATCTCTGCCAGAAATTTCAAAATTCCTCCTGGGAACCAGGTGTGGTGGTGCATGCCTATAGTCTCAGCACTCAGGAAGCTGAGGCAGAAGATCAATGCCACCAGTTTAAGGCCAGCCTGGGCTACACAGAAAGACCCAGTCTCAAAAAACAAAAACAAAACAAAGCAAAACAAATTTCCTCCTGAGATCTCTCTTCCTTCCCAACCACATCACCAACAATCTACCCTTTGCCTTGATTACCTCATACAACAACAACTGCAACAGCACATTATCTCTGCCTCCAGGTAACTCCTTTCTTCACATAGTTTTTCTAAAACAGCCATCATCTAATCACCAACTATTTGAATACCTACATTCAACTAAATATGCAAAATGCTACACAGAATAAAAGTAATTTAATGATTCCTGTGTACAAGAGGATAGCAAATACTACCAAGCACAAGGCCCTGAGTTCAATCCCCAGCAGCACTCCAAAAAAGAGGATGGCAAATATTTGCCTGAAATCTCAAATTTTAAAATTAAAATAACCTGGGGTTGGGGATTTAGCTCAAGTGGTAGAGCGCTTGCCTAGCAAGTGCAAGGCCCTGAGTTCAATCAGCACCCAAAAAAAAAAATACATTAAAAAAAATAAAATAAATGAAATAACCTGGGCATAAAAATTGAAAACATTTACCGGGCACAGTGGTATGTGCCTATGATCCTAGCACTTGAGAGTCTAAGGCAGGAAAATCACAAGTTTAAGGCCAGTCTGACCTACACAGTGAGTTCAAGACCAGCCTAGCCAAAAAAAAAAAATAAAGACCAGCCTAGGCAACACGGCAAGAATGACTCAGAAAGGACAGGAGGGAGAAGGAGAAAAGCACTTAAGCAAAAAATTAAACCAGGTGTGGTGGCACACACCTGTAATCCCAGTGAGAAGTAGAGAGGAGGATTAGCACAAATTCAAGGCCACCTTGAATTATATATGGAGACCCTGTGGCAGGGGCAGGAATGAAGATATTTCAACTCATTGTGGTGACGCATACCTGAAATCCTGGCACTACTGGAGGCTGAAGAAGGAGGATTGAGAATTTGAGCCCAGGTGCTTGGGCAATCTAGCAACTTGGGGCGGGGGGGGGCAATCCCCAGTACTGCCAGAAATACTTAAAAAATAATAGTAACAATAAAAATCCAAGTAAGCGCAAGGCCCTGAGTTCAATCCCCAGCACGCACACACACACACACACACACACACACACACCCACACACACAAAATCCATGTTTCCAGCCTCTGTTGAAAAACCAGGCTATTCCTGTGAACAAGTTGTCACAACAACCTGAAGGCAAACTTGTACACTGGCTGCACCCTAAGAAAGGAAACAGTCTTAGGACTTCCCAAGGTTGTTTTTATATACCACTTTCTCCCAGAGGCCTTAAGAATCAGCTGTCAGGCTGGGGATTTAGATTTAGCTCAGTGGTTAGAGTGCTTGCCTAGCAAGTACAAGGTCCTGAGTTCGATCTCTGATACCCAAAAAAAAAAAAAAGAATCAGCTGTCATCCAGGATCTTACGAGCAACCTGCACCTCATTTAAAGTACCTCTCTGTCCTGTTCTATAAACAGCTGATAACCCCTGGACTAGAGGCTACAGCTCAACCTCAACAGTCTCCTGTTCAAGACCATCACAGTGGGGCCCCATTCCCCACATTAAGCATCTGTCCTAGTCACGCTCCACCACGACAGCTTTTGTGTGTTTCGTTTGTGTGAGACAGGGTCTCACTATGTAGTTCAGGCTGTCCTTGAGCTCACAGCACCCCTCCTGCCTCGACCACCCACGTGCTGGGATTACAGACATGCACTGACATGCACTGACCAACCATGTCCTGGCCAACCATGATGCCTTTTAACTTTCCTCCTCAGTACTTTTATTCCCACTGCTCAACCAAACACTCGCTCACTTTCTTCTCACCCTACCTGGCTGGATCCCACCAATCCTTCAAGTACTACCTTCTTCAAAATCTTTGAGGACTCCTCTCAACCACAGTGAATCTTCCTGTACAGAAGAGCATCCAGCCCAAGACATTCCCACCATTTACATTATCTGTGAGGAACATGTGCCATGTGAAAGAGCTAAGAAGTTAAAAACTAAACAGAAAACAGAAGACTTCTCAAGCCATTTCACAACTGTGCATCATACACAGGTTCTGCTCTCATAAAACACCAGAAGCAAAGTGAAACAATTATCCTATCTTTTTTTTTAGTAGTGCATTTTAGTAATACAGAATAATAGGTTTTGCCACAGGCATGGTGGCACATGCCTGTAATCCCAGCACTCGGGAGGCTGGAGAATCACCAAGTTCAAGGCCAGCCTCAGGTACCCAGTGAGTTCAAGGCCAGCCTCAGGTACCCAGTGAGTTCAAGGCCAGCCTGGACTACATGGTAAGACCCTATCTCAAAAAACAAAACAAAACAAAAAAAAAAGGTTTCATTTTGGCATTTCAGTACATGCATATAACATGATTTATTTTTCACCCCTTCATATCTCTTTTTCTCTCCCTCTCCTCTCCCCTCCCCTGGTCTCCTTCCTCTTCTCTAATAGTCCACCCTCTACTTTCCTGTCCAAGTTCCTATCTATTATATGAAACCTTTTCTGAAGTACTAAAGTGCAAAAGAGCTGTGTCATTCCTGCTTAACCTGTGCTCTTAAGTCCCTCAAAGTCTGCAAGTAAAGAGATGGACACTCCAAGTTCAAGAAAGTGTTCTTACTACGCTTTTTTCACAACACCAGCATACATTTATATGCAGGGGCCATGATAAAAACAAATCATCCTCTTTTTACTAGGTAAATTTTGCAACTTTTCCTGACAATAAGTTCTGAAAATAGCCACTGAAGCTCAAACAGGATAAAGAAAATTTTATGAGAGGAGGAGGGATTAATCAGGTGGCTAAAATTAAAAAATAAAAACAATACAGACAAGAATTTTAAAGAGGGACACACAGACAGCTACACAATGGTCAGAAAGTTCATCCCATCCAGCCTACCTCACATCTCCCCCCAGGCAAGAGAGCATACAGAGTACCTCATGTTCTTTATACCTACAAACTAACCATATTTATTTTGGAAGGTCAGTGAGATCCATTGGAAGCCCTTTAGTCATAAATTGTAACTGATTTAAAAGATACAGCATTGGACAACCAGTGTGCCCCGAAAAAATGTGAATGCAACCTGGAGACTAACACTGTTTTGCAAAATAGAGGACAGAGATAAGCAATGTGGCTTGACACCCTGCATTCTGGCTATAAACCTGGATAGTGCAGTAAATTACAATATCCAGAATGGGAAAATACACTGTAGTGACACTTTAATTTACATGGAAATCCGTATTTATCAAGTTTTCGTAACAATCAACATAAAATTATGTAAGAGACAAAAAAAAAATCAGTCTCCTTATTAAAAATTCCCATGAATTAGTAAACTATAGTAAAGTCAGGATAAAGAACAACTTCCTCACACAAAAGAAAGGCTAACAAGCTAGGCCTGGTAGCCCACGCCTGTAATCCCAGCACTCAGCAGGCTGAGGAAGGAGGATCACTGTGAGTTCGAGGCCCATCTGGGTTACAGAGGTAAATTCAAGGCCAGTCTGACCTACAGAGCGAGACCCTATTCATCCCCCAAAAAAGAAAGGCTACCAGTCCTCAACCAGTTTTCAATTAAAACACTTCAGTGTACACTATGTACCAGAGACTAACAATGAACCAAAGTTCCAATTTTTCTAATCTCTTGAAAAATAAAGATTATAAAATTTCTATCATAAAAATTACAAATTTGTATTATCCCAAAAAATCATAAACAATGATATGAACTGTTTTTTTTTTTTCACTAAATTGCATATATTGTAATATACTGTAGAAAAGGTTTGTTTTGGGGGTAACAGGTTTTTTGTTTTGTTGCTTGTTCATTTCGCCAAACTAGAGACTGAACCCAGGAACTCATTTGACCTACAATACCAGCCCTGTAGAAGTTTTTCACCACTTTCGTTAAATTTGCAGCGATGGAAATGAGAAATTTTGCTAAAGGAACTTAAAAATACATAGTAGCAAGTCACTGGCTACATAGCCATTTTTTTCTGGGTTTTTTTTGGCGGGGGGTCCGGGAATCGAACTCAGGGCATTATGCTTGCTAGGCAAGCACTCTAACCACTGAGCTAAATCCCCAGCCTTGGTTTTTTTGTATTAACACTGTATTATCATTGGTTGTGCTTAATTTCTCTGCAACAATAATGCTCAAGGTGGCTCTCTAATAATAGTAATTGCCCCCTGAAAATAAAGTGATTCAGGGTATGAAGAGTTGACCCAAAAAGGTCCAAGGACAGTGCCTCAGAAATTCTATCCCTACCACCTGCTGTTCTTGCACCACCCCCACACCCACCCCATCCCTAACATCAACTTTGATGACTTAGTACGAAATATGGCAGAATGATTCCATGGATTCCCAACTTAGCAATGTAAATTTATAGTATAAGGGAGGAGAAAAAAACTCAAACCTTCAGGGAAAGCTTCCTTAACATAAAGAGAAAAATAATTAGCACTGGGTAAGTACCTCTGTACCGAGTATGCACATGCTAGCAGTCTAAGACCTGTACCCCGATAAAAGATTATGAGCTATTCCAAATAACCAAGTAATTCCTCTTTACAGTGAAGAACTTGTTGACAAATGTAAATTTCAGTGTTCCACTTGCCATTTGTGCAAAAGAAAATCCCTATTTATATACCCATCTTTCAAACTGTACCTCTAAGATTAATAGCTTCGGTTCAAACTTCTTGATTTCAGGTAAACATAATATCAAATTGTAGTTAATTTAAAACTAATAACTAAGTATCTTACACTTTTTTATAGGGGGTGCTGGGGATCGAATTCAGGGAGTTTATGCTTTTTTAAAAGTGATTAAAAATCAGTTAATTATAATTATAAAATTAGAAAACACTTATTTACTTATTAAAAACTGAAACCCAAGGAAAGTGTAATTGCATTGTTACCTTTTTTTCCTAATCCAAAGACAGGGGCTGGGGATTTAGCTCAGTGATTAGAGTGCTTGCCTTGTAAGCACAAGGGCCTGAGTTTGATCCCCGGCACCACAAAAAAAAAAAAAAAAAAAGGACAAATCCACTTTCTAAAAACAGTGCCATAAGGCACCTTCTCTAACTTAACTGCTAAATTAGCAACCATCTGAGTAACACTGAAAAGTTAAAATCTTTATCTCCATTACATCTCATGACAAATATGAATTTTCATTTCTTCTGTGAATTGTTTGCAATTTCACATTATCCCACTGATTACAAACTACATTCGTTACACATCAGTTTCACTTTCTGGGTTTCACTAACCAACTAGCTGCAAGGCCTTTTCTACATGTATCCTAATACATTGTGGAGATACACGACTAAACACATCTTTGCTTTCCATTCCCCATATTCATTTCTAATTACATGTTTTTTTTTAACAAGAATATTTATTGGTACATTTTAGATATACATAATGATCACATTCATCATATTTAATTTGTACCGGTACATGATATATCTCGGTATTTTTTACCCCCTTCTCCACCCCTCCCTTCAACACCTCTTCCCCTCCTTATTTACAACAGCTTTATTTACATTTTTCCATTTTTTCCTCTTTTTCTTTTCTTTTTCCCTTCCTTTCTTTCCCCCTCCTCCCTCCCTAGTTCTCTTCCCATTTGAATACATTCTTTTTCACGATATCTATTATACATTTTTGTCCTTATTTACTCTTATGATTTCTCATACCAAAGAAACAATTCGATATGTACTCATGTGTGCCTAATTTATTTCACGTAGTTTTTAAAAACAAATGGAGGGCTGGGCGTGGTGACGCACGCCTGTAATCCCAGAACTTGGGAGGATGAGGCAGGATCGCTGTGAGTTCCAGACCAGCCTGGGTTACACAGTGAGTTCAAGGCCAGCCTGGACTACATAGCAAGACCTTGCCTCAAAAAAAACAAAAAATAAAACACAGATTCCACTTCATTCAAAAGACAGTATTGGTTGGAGATTTAGCTCAAGTGGTAGAGCACCTGCCTAGCAAGCACAAGGCCCTGAGTTCGATTCCCAGCACCAAAAAAAAAAAAAAAATATATATATATATATATACTGTTATTCCTTAGAAAACAATTTCCTTAGAAATTGTTTAACTTTTTAAAAAGCCACCTTTTTCTTCATTCGTGAGATAAAATAAGGTAGCAACACCCTAAGTCAAGCTTTCTTCCAGGGTACCCAGGAGCTGCACTAATACAACTGAGTAGGGCAAGACTGTGTACATGGGCTGGGGATTTAGCTCAGTGAGTGCTTGCCTTGCAAGCAGAAGGCCCTGAGTTCAATCCCCAGCACACACACACACACACACACACACACGCACACAAAACACTGTATACGTGCGTGTGCATGTATGTATTTGCACTTGCATGCATGCAGGGCCAGGGGTGTGACGGCCTACTCTTTCTAAATGAAAATTTTAAATCCAAATCTAAAATTAACAGTAATCTCGAATTAACGTTCAGTCGAGACCAAGTAAGTAAGGCTTTTCCAAACAGCGAAAACTGGAAGCAATCGAGATAAAAACCCTAACATGACTTGCTCTATGTTCCTTTAAAGAATACAAAAAAGTGGTGAAATTGCCTAAAGTTACTTAAAACTCCACCTTCATTCATCAAATTTCAGTTAATGTGGGGATAATATTGTCATTTTGTACCTAACCTTTGGTTAAATTCAAGTAGCGCGAAAAACACACACTGACTTTGTATCACAAAGCAGCGAAGGTAATAATGTATACATCCTGGGCTTCCTACCCTCAACATTTGTCACGGCAGGTAGGAGCTGGCAACAAAATATGGAGGCAGTCGAAGGCCCTGAAACATTTTCATACGGTAAAGGGATAGAAAGCAGAGAAAGCTATGTTTGGTGAGAGCTTCAGGAGCTCCCACAACCCGACCCCGCTACGCCTCACTTAATACTCCTCATTTTTCCTACTAACCACCAAACGTAACAATACTATTGCTAAAGGACTGCCAGTGAACCAGAGCAACAGCCTATCCCTAACAGCGCTGGCTGCTCCTCGTCCCAGCGCACCCTTGCACGGCCAGCGCTTCAGCGAGACAGCATACCATACAATAAGAGCGAGGTAGACACGCCATTCCACAACTTGGGAGACAGACACTCGCGGACCTTCCACGCCGCCCCAAAGTGCCACAATAGCCAAGCCACTGAGCGACACCAAAACGGGTTCCTGGATTCACAGGCAAAGTTGCCGTAGGACCCTTTTAATCAAAACACACTTCCAATTCTCCCACCGGCGGGTGTGCACAGTCCTCCCGAGGGCTCAGAGACAATCGAAGCCCGTCCCCATCCCGGCTGGAGTTGGAGTTGCCCACGACATCTGCCCTCGCGTCCTCCCGGGATCGCGGCGCGGCCGGACCTGGTAGGGCGCTCCCGGGCCGGGCGGTGCGGGGCCCGGCGTGGGGGAGGGGAGGGCACGGGCTCCAAAGGCCTCCTAGGAGCGCGTTAAGGAAAAGCGCGCAGATCTGGGCTCTGGAAAAGTTCCCGGAGCCACCAGCTGACAAAGGGAAGCCGAGGCGCCCCCTCCACGGCCCGGGCGCCCCCGCCTCGCGCCGGGACCACCTGGCCGCGGCTTTTGACAGCTCGGTCCCCGGGCGGGCGGCTTTGTAACTCCCGCGACCCCCCTCGAGGCTACCACGGGGGCGCGCTCCGCGGGGCGTCGCTCGGCACCGCGGCTAGGCCGAGCGGACCCGGAGAAACCTACCCGAGAAACGGAGCCCGAGTCAGGCGCAGCCGAGGCCGAAGTAAAAGTACAGAGCGCGACGCGGACCACCGGACCGGGCGTCCGCGGGGACCGAGCCGCCCCCACCGGGCGAGGGACGCGCGTCGGATCGGATCTGATCAGATCGAATCGGACCGGGCCGGGCCGGGCCGGGCGGGCACTGACAGCTCCGGCCGCGCCGCCACTGGCCGCCGGCCTGGCCCCGCTCGCGCTCAACTTACTTCTTTCTGGCTCTCTGGAAAGGGGAAGCGCCATCTTTGCGAGGCCGGCCCCGAGGTCTTTTGTCTGCGGCTGCGGGGCTCGGGGCCGCGGCGCCGGGCTCCTCCGGGGCGGGTGGCGGCGGCCGCGGCTGCTCCGCGCTGCGGTCCTCCTCCGACGACATCCTAGTCACCGGGAGAGATGCATGGAGGCCGGTTCTCCCGCTGCTGGGGGGCTCCTCCCGCCGCCGCCGCCGCCGCCGCCGCTGCTCAGGTTCCGCCTCCCGCCTCAGCCTCTCGCATGTCCCGCAGCCCCGGGCGCGGCGGCGGCGGCGGGAGCGGGGCCCGGGCGAGGCGGCACCATGGAGCGGGCAGTGCGCGCACTCACACGCATCGGCGCGGGCGGGCGGCTCGGGTGCGGGCGGGGCGGGGCGCGGGGCCGAGGCGGGCGGGGCGCGGGCGGGGGCGGGGGCGCCGGCCGGGGTCTCCGCCCGCGGCCCCTCCCCCAGGCCGCCCGCCCGCAGCGAAGGAGAAAGGGCCCGGCGGGGCGGGGAAGCCGGGGGCGGGGGTCGCGCCGGGCCGGTGGGTGGGGGCGGGGGTCTCGGCCGCGGGCGCCCCTCCCCCGCCGTCCGTCGGCGGCCGCGAAGTTTTGACAGCTGCCGCAGTTGTTGTGGGCTCGGGTCCCTCGCTCGCTCTCTCTCGCTCGCTCTCTCACACGCTCCCTCGCTCGCTCGCCGGGGCCGGGAGAAGGAAGTTTTGCGGGGTGTGCGTTCGCCCCACACACACCTCACACACACACACTCGCGACCCTGGCCGTCGCGCTGGGCCCGCGCCCGGCTCCCCGGGGCCGACCCGCACCACAGACCTCTCTCAAACTCGCCGCCGTCTCGCCCACACACGACCGCCGCGCGCCCCCGCGCCCGCGCCCGCCCCCGCGCCGGCCCCCCGCCCCCGCGCCGCCCAGGCTGCCACTCACGGGCCTCGCGCTGCGCATGCGTCGCGCCCGCGGACGCGCTGCCGCTGACCTCACGCCCCTCCCCCGCCGCGCCGAGCGGCTCCGCGCCCCGCCCCGCCCCGCCCCGCCCCGCCTGCTCTGACGCGACGGCCTAGCCCCGCGCGGCTGGGCTGAGCCACGGCTCGGAAGGAGCCAAGCTGCGGAGGCCCAGATCCGGGATCGGGATCCGGGCCAAGGCGCCGCGGGGAGGAGCGGCGCCGGGAGCCCTCGGGTGCGTGCGGCCCGACGGGCGGTGTCCGGAGCCCTCGAGGGCTGGGGACACCCGGGGACGCGGTGACACGCGCGGGGTCCCTGGTGTCCGTGTGCGGCTGTGCGAAAGCACAATAGGCGGTGCAACTTCGTTACACTGTAATTCCAGTTACAGTTTCCTTATTATAACGTCATTTCAAAAAACATCCAGAGGGTTTATGAAGCTATAAGACAAAAAGAGCGATAACATTGTGAGGAGTAAAATGCTTAAAGACAAAGAAAAAAGGCTTAAAGACCAAATAAACCGAAATGGGAAGAGGACCAGGAGGTGGAGGGAGAGGGGTAAAGAGAAGCAGACGACGTAAAAAGAATTGAGATGTGTTATAGACAGCAAACATGCACTCATAAAAATAAAAGTAAATAAGAAAAAAGGCAAACTGAGCCAATATAAACCCATTTTAACGTTCAGTGTGCTGCGATGCACAGAGAAAAACCGATGTGTTTCTAAGCCACATCGTAGGAAACGTGAAAATGGGGCTGGAATGACACAGGGACTTTCTCGGGAAGGACAGTCACACGTGTGCAGTCCTGCATTTCTA
>PVJO010009171.1:54963-71176 GCA_004026905.1 Hystrix cristata
TTTTTTTTTTTTTTTTTTTTGGTGGTGCCGGGGATCGAACTCAGGCCCTTGGGCTTGCAAGGCAAGCACTCTAATCACTGAGCTAAATCCCCAGCCCCTGGGCAAGCACTCTTAACCACTGAGCTAAATCCCCAGCTACATCTGCTCTAGTTTCATCTTCCCAACAGTTTAAGCATATGGTATAAAATAATATGCTCGTTTTCCAGGGATATTATTCACCTTCTTTTCCTCCCAAGAGCCAGGTTATTAACTTTAAACTGTGTTTCCTATTTGGGGAAAATATACACACTGATTTCTACAACCTGTTTTACTGAAAGCATAGTTTTTTGAAATGACTGAGACTTACATCTGGAGATGTCGCTCAGTGATAAAGCACTCACCTAACATGTTTGAGACCCTAGTTCAATCCCTGGTACCACCAAAAGAAAAAAAAATCATATAAAATGAGGCGTAAAAAAAATTTTTTTTAATTTAGAAAAATAAAATGAGGCATATAGCAGGGTGTAGTGACACGCATCTGTAATCCCAGCACTGGGGAGGCCGAGGCAGGAAGATCGCCAGGAGTTCAAAGCCAACCTGGACTACATAGTGAGCTCAAGGCCAACCTGCACTACAAAGCAAGAACCTGTCTCAAAAATAAACCCTCCAAAATGAGGCATATAGTTGGGGATTTAGCTCAATGGTTAGAGTGCTTGCCTAGCAAGCTCAAAGCCCTGAGTTTGAGCCCCAGCACCAAAAAAACAAACAAATAAACAAACAAACAAAATGAGGCATATAGTAAATTATTCATTTTAATTCCTTCAGGGCCTTTTCAAATTTATTAAATTTACAGCTGAAGGAAGTTTAGGACTGGGGAGAAGGCTGGTATGGTAAATGCAAACTATAAATTCAAAGTATTTATTACACATAGAAATACATTATATACATGGTTAGTGACACTTTTGTGATATGGCTTTTTTTTTGGTACTGGGGATCAAACTCAGGGCCTTGTGCTTGCAAGGCAAGCACTCTAACCACTGAGCTAAATCCCCAGCCCCTGTATCTTGCATTTTAAGTGAATACACTAGGGGCTGGGGATTTAGCTCAGTGGTTAGAATGCTTGCCTGGGAAGGTCAAGGCCCTGAGTTCGATCCCCGGCACCAAAAATAAATAAATAAATAAATACACGTTCAGAATTGGGTTACTGATTCCACTGTTACTGAAATTAGAATAGTCCTTTTCACCGTGAGTTTCAGCTGCATAGATATACACATCAAGGTCATTCACACTGGTACGCTTCTCCAACACTGTGGAAAACTTAAAATGCGTGTACGCAAGCTGCAAGTCCTCCCCCTGCACCGTTTAAGAGGACATAGAGACAGAGAGCATTTGTGCCCAAGCATCTATGGCAGAGCAGAAAGAGAGGCTTGTGCTTCTGCAAAGATAAATGAGGCAGGAGAGGAAAGGTGACTTTAAATCCCCATTCCTTTGACCACTGCAAGCAGGGAGGAAGTTGGGGTCTGTTAAATTGGGGTCTGATAAGAAGTTACCATGAGGGCTGGGGATTTAGCTCAGTGGTTAGAGTGTTTGCCTCGCAACCATGAGGCCCTGAGTTCGATTCCCGGTACCAGAAAAAAAAAAAAAAAAGAAGTTACCATGAGCAGAGCAAATAAAATATAACCCACAATGCCAAGGAACAATTCAAGGGATACTTACTCAACACAATTAAAGGTCTTACACAGCCAAGCCAGGTGACTCATGTCTGTAAAACCAGTACTCTGGGAGACTGAGGCAAGAGGATGAAAATTTCAAGCCCAGCCCCAGCAATTCAGTGATTTAGTGAGGCCATCTCAAAATTTAAAAACACGGGATGGGGATTTAGCTCAGTGGTTAAGGTGCTTGCCTACCAAGCACAAGGCCCTGAGTTTGATCACCAGCACACACACACACACACACATAAAAAAAACACAAAAAAGGGTTGGGCATGTAGCTCAATGGGGAAGCCCACAGTTTTGAGACTCCCAGTGCTAAATCCAGGAGGTCTGTAATCCCAGCACTCAGGAGGCTGAGACAGAAGGGTCACCACAAGTTCAAGGCCAGCTGGGCATACATAGCAAGTCCCTGTCTCAAAAAAAAAAAAAAAGAAAAAGAAAAAGGAAAAAAAAAAATCCAGGAGCTAGGTAGCTGAGATTCCTCAAATTATATAATCAGAAAATCATAAGCACCTGGAAAAACCAAATGCAACTTTAAAAAAAACCAATTAGGATGCTTATGTTTCAATAACTACAACTTTTAAATATGAATTTTTTTTTTGGTGCCGGGGATCAAACTCGGTTGAATATGAATTTTTAAAATATGATAGATGTGCCCTAAATTGTCAATAGCAATCACCTCCAAAGAATTGCATTTCAAGAGACTTTTTCTTCATATTTAACATTTTTAAAAATGTTGGACTCAGCTCGATGAGGATTTAGTTCAGTGGTTAGAGTGCTTGCCTAGCAAGCGTGAGGCCCTGAGTTCGATCCCAGGCACCAAAAAAAAAACTGTTGGACTCTTTCAGAGCACATACAGTACTCTTTTAATCATAAATGAGTAAATATACACATATATATTTTAAATATTGGGGTGCTGGGTGGGGCTTGTTATTTGCAATGAAGAAAAACCAATATCTCAGGAAACTATAAACCGTTCTCCAAGAGTCTCACAAACAAGCAACAGTGAATAAAAATTCATAGCACATGGTGGCACATGCTGTAATCCCAGCAATTGTGAGACTGAGGCAGAAGGATCACCTTGAGTTGGAGGTCAGCCTGGACTACATAGCAAGATGCTGTCTCAAAAAAAAAAAAAAATCATAGTAAAGTGAATAAAAATACATAGTAAAATTCATAAAATTTAGACAGTGAATAAAAATTCATTGCACAGTGAATAAAAATTCTATCTTTACTACTTGAAGGCCTGCAAAATGCCACTGCATGGTCTTTACTTAGGATAGTGTAGTATTTCTTGTTTTCCTTTTTTTTTTTTTTTTGTTTTTGTTTTCCTTTTTCTTTTTTCCTTTTTAGATAGGGTCTCGCTATATAGCTCAGGCTGGTCTTGAACTCTCACTATACAGCCCGGGCTGGCCTCCAGCTTGTGGAGATCCTCCTGTCCCAGCATCGAGAGTGCTGGGATCGCAGGTGTGCACCACCACATGCAGGTATTGTGTTGCTTTTAGTGAATGTATAACTATTCACGTGGCTCTCTGAAGATTCACTAGTGAGTGGTGTTCAACTCTTTTTGTTTTCTCATGAAGTCTAAGTCTTAAATTCCTCAATATTTTTTGTCTTTGTTTTCGTTTTCTGGAACCAAATTTTCAGTGGCGGAGGGACCACTGAAGACTTAAACTCTAGACCAGTGGTGGTGAACCCATGGCATATGTACCACAGCGGGCCGTTTGTATTGTTGAAAGCTCTAAAAGGTTCACCGTGTGTGTGTGTGTGTACGTGTGTGTGTGTGTGTGTGTGTGTGTGTGCGCGCGCGCTGGGAAATGGAACTCGGGGGCCTTCAGCTTGCTAGGCATGTGGTCTAACACTTGAGCTAAATCCCCAACCCTATCCTTCTCGTTTTTGTGTTTGTATTTTTGCTATTATGTTTTATTTTTATTTATTTGTTTTTTGTTCTTTAAAATAGGGTCTCACCAAAATAATAATAATAATAATAATAAAATAGGGTGTCGTTACGTAGTTTAGGCTGGCTTTGAACTTGTAAACTGGTAATCCTCGCGCTTCAGCATCCCAAGCAGCTGGGAGTCTTTCTTTTCACCTACTCCTCTCTCTTCACTTTCATTTGGCCTCTGCTCTCCCCAAAAGCATGGTTGCAAGACCCTTGCATGCATCCGCCTAACCTGGTGCTTTATCTAATGCCAGCTAGCATCACTGGGCCTGAAAGTGCCCAGTGCCTGTGCCCACCTGACACCCAGGAGAGACCGTGAGTCATGGGCCTTCTTCACCCTGTTCCTCAGCAGCAACTCAAAATCGAAATCATGGTATCTCCCCTGCCAGGTAAGTATCAGCAACTCGATAAATGGTTGGTAATAAGTGAAATAGGTATGAAAATTGTGTTAGGATTAGAAAGCGCTATGATGATCTTTCCAGAAGAGTTCCTTTAAGCAAGCAAGCAAGAAAGACATCCTATTTTTACAGGCAGCTTCACAGGCATGCTTTGCTCCGCTCTGTGTTAGTTGTTACATTTTGCATTTCTACAACACACAGGTGAGTCATCTGTGCCCTCATTACTAACATCTGTCATGTGGCACTGTGCTCAGGGCTGCAGGCTCTCGGGAGCCTGGACAGGAAGGGCCATGCCTGCTCCTAGGGGAATCCCCAAAACCAAAAGGGGTCAAAATAGTTGTCTGTGATCTTCAACAAAATAATGTCTTATTAGACTTTATTTTCCCCCAGTACTGGGGATTGAACCCAGGGAGTTCTGAGCTATATCATGCACAGAACTTTTTGTACTTTTTAAGAAAGGGTCTCACTGAGTTGTCCAGGTTGCCTGGAACTTGTCATCCTCCTGCCTCAGCCTGCTGAGTAGTTGGGATTATAGGCTAGCAACACCATACCTCTTCCCCACCCCTACCCCTCCCTTACCTTCCCAGTCTGTCTGCTACCTCTCTGTGCATGCACGTGTGTGTATGTGTTGCTGAGGACAGGACCCAGGTCCTTGCACATGCTATCCAAGTGGTCCACCCCTGAGTCACACCCTGAGTCCCAGAGAGACTTAGAGTGAGGTTGGGAAGCAACTAGCATTTAGCCCTAGGCCTTGCTGCACCCCTTTTGTCTCCCACTGCCCTGACTCTGGGCAGCTACTTGCTTCTCAGTCCTGGTCCACTTCTGTCTGTCTGTCAGCAGCTGGTCAGCACCTCTCCCTCCGTCCTGAGCCACCCTGCCAGCTCCCGGACATCCCTGGCACTGAGAATGGTTCCACAGATGTACATACCGCATGGCCTCCCACACCTGCAACCTGAAAGACCAACGGGCCCACTGATACTGCAGGAACCTGATAAACAGGCACCAGCTGACAAACAGCCAAAAAGGCAAAGGCAGACAGCATGACATGGCTAAGGCTAAGGTTACACAGCGCTGCAGCGGAAGGTGGAGCAAGAGAATACAGACGTCAGGGTCTCTTCAGCCCCTCTCAAGAGCACAGGAAAAAAAGCTAGTGCAGCTTCATTA
Organism: Hystrix cristata; assembly: GCA_004026905.1. Taxonomy (NCBI): domain Eukaryota; kingdom Metazoa; phylum Chordata; class Mammalia; order Rodentia; family Hystricidae; genus Hystrix; species Hystrix cristata. The sequence continues at coordinate 60,159 of PVJO010009171.1, forward strand.
GGCATCCACACTTCTTGGAAGTGGGTAGGTTTTTTATTATCTATGTTTGTTTGTTTTGTGGAACTGGAGATTGAACCCTTGGTCTTCACACTGAGTTACATCCCAGTTCCTGCCTTTTTTGTTTGTTTTTTAATGTGGTTTTTTTTTGAGACAGAGTCTCCCTGTGCAGTGCAGGCTGGTCTTGAACTCACTATATAGCCCAGGCTGGCCTCAAACTCGAGGCGATCCTCCCCAGTGCTATGATTATAGATGTACATCACCTCACCTGACTGAGACAGGATCTTGCCCAGGTTAGGCTTGAATTTGTGTTCCTCCTGCCTTAGTCTCCCAGAGTGTTGGGATTACAAAAGTGTGCCATTACTCCCAGTTTAAAAACTTTTGTCTCATTCCTCTTCATCTTTCTTTTTTTAAAAACTTATTTATTTGTTTATTGAGATGAGGTCTGACCATGTAGTCCAGGAATGGCCTTGAACTCACAGTGATCCTCTTGTCTCAGCCTCCTGAGTGCTCCTGGCCTGATTTCCTTTTCACTGCTATCAGGGTTTAAAAGGAACTCTCAGTCCTGCTGCAGAGGCATATGTACCTCCACTGCTGTGCAGGGAGACCCCAATTTGACCAGCTGGTAGGGCCACCCCAATTCTAAACATCCTTCTGTGACCTCATCCCTATCACTGGTTCCATCTGCAGCTTTGTGATTTCATCAGTGAAAGATCCCATCTCGGCTACTGAGGATCAAAGCCCAGGAGCACAGCTCCTCTACAGAATCGGCCTTAGGGGTGGCCTTAGGACCATGCTCTGCAGAGTATCTTCACAGTGAGCCAGGAGCCTCTCTGGGTTGGCTCCAGGCTCCACACAATAGGAATTTACCTCCCACTTTCCACCACCTCTGAGAAGCGCTCCTGCTGCTGATCCACAGAGTCTCTTGCAGCTGCTGGTGGCCTCCCTGTCCTGGGCCATGCATAGCACAGCCCCTCCTGCCCTGGAGCTGCCCCGGCGGCTGTGTCCCCGCTGTAAGACGACCCACAGGAGCCCCAGAGGGGCACAGCAGCACCTGCTGAGCAGCCTGGCTGCGGTGCAGACCCTGGCCAGTGTCATTCGGCCTTGCTATGGCCCCCATGGGCGGCAGAAGTTCCTGGTGACAGCTCACGGGGACACCATGTGTACGGGCTCGGCCGCTGCCATCCTCCGAGCCCTGCAGCTGGAGCACCCGGCGGCCCGGCTCATCCGGGAAGCGGACCATGCCCAGGCCGAGAGCGTCGGGGATGGCACAGCCTTCGTGGTCCTGCTGGCTGAAGCATTGCTGGAGCAGGCTGAGGTCCTGCTCAAAGCTGGCCTGGCCCGCACCCAGCTCCGGGAGGCCTACAGCACAGCCTTGGCAGAGGTCCTGGTCGCGCTCCCTTCCCTGGCCATCCGGGCCCTGGGGCCTTTGGAGGATCCATCCTGGGCCCTCTACTCTGTGATGAACACGCACACCCTGGCCCATGCAGACCACTTCGCCAAACTAGTAGCCCATGCATGCTGGGCCAGCAAGCAGCCTGGTGGCAGCTTCAAGCCGGAGCGCATTGGGGTGTGCACTCTGCGCGGAGGGACGCTGTGGGACTCCTTCCTCCTCCCGGGGCTTGCCATGGCTGCGAGGCCCTGTGGTCAGGTGACCACAGTGTCATCTGGGGCCCGGGTGGCCCTGTTTGCGTGCCGCTTTGGTCCTGCCAGTCCAAATGCCCCTGCAACTGCCCGTCTCCATAGCTTTGAGGACCTGCTTACATTCAAGACAGGAAGTGATCAACTAATAGAAAAGCAGGTGGCCCAGCTGGCAGATGCAGGTGTCAACGTGGCTGTGGTGTGGGGGGAAGTGGACGAGGTGACCGTCGCCCTGGCTGACCAGCTGGGCATCATGGTGATTCAGGCTGCATCTCGGAGGGAAATTGTGTACCTCAGCGAGGTGCTGGGCACCCCTCTGCTGACGAGCCTGCTCCCCCCGCTGGAGCTGGGGAGGTGCCAGGAGGTTCACGTGCAGGAGCTGAGAGACAGCACAGCAGTGGTGTTTGAGTGGGAGCATGCAAGCGCCCCTGTCCTCACCCTGGTCCTCCGGGGGGCCACGGCTGAGGGGCTGCGGGGAGCAGAGGAGGCCGCCTACCATGGCATCGATGCCTATGCCCAGCTGTGTCAGGATCCCAGGCTGCTGCCGGGAGCCGGGGCCACGGAGATGGCTTTGGCCAGGACGCTCTCGGACAAAGGGGGCAAACTGGATGGGCCCGAGGGTCCTGCCTTTCTGGCATTTGCCCGGGCACTGAGGTCTCTTCCTAAAACCTTAGCAGAGAACGCTGGCTTGGCCGTCCCACTTCTGATGGCAGAAATGAGTGGCATTCACCAAGCGGGGAACTTCCTGGTCGAAGTGGGAAGTGAAGGGCTACTCAACGCTGCCCAGGAAGGGGTGTGGGACCCCCTCGTGGCCAAAGTTCAAGGCTTCTGCACAGTGGCCGAGGTGGTACTGACACTTGTGACTGTGGATGAGTTTGTAGTGGCCAAAGCAAGCCCCAGCCACCAGCAGATCTCCAACCCCAACTCCAAGAAGGTAGTGGCAAGCCTGTTCCCCGCCAAAAAAGAAACCCTTAGGACGGACAAGCAGCAATATCATCAATAAACCAGGACTGCCAAGGAGGCCATCTGCCCTCCCCACCCAGGAAACGCATGTTTACCTTATTTATTCCCTTCTCGTTGGGTGCTTGTGTTATTTTCATTGATTGGGTTTTGTTTTGGTTTTTGGTGTTTTGTTTTGTTTTTTACTTTTTTTGAGACTGGGTTGCACGATGTAGCCCAGGCCAGCCTCGAATCCAGGTGATCCTCCTGCCTCAGCATCTCGAGTGCTGGGATTACAGGCATGCGCCACCATGCCTAACATTTTAAAAAAATAGAAGAGTTTAAAAATAAATAATAAAGGCCTGGGGATACAGCTCAGTGAGAAGGCCCTGGGTTCAATCTTCAGTACTACAAAAGAAAATATAAACACACACATAAATAAATAAGATTCTTGCTCACCGAACATTTCAGGTATAAATCCAGGACACATATAGGTCAAAACATGGAACAAACTATGTTTTTTTCAAAGTATATTTTAAACGACCTAACTTTGGTGCACAGGGACTTCTCAATATTTTGGGGGATTCACATTATGACATTTTATCACTATCTCCTTTCCCCCTCAACAGGCACAGAGACACACCTGCCCCCACCCCCAGTTCTGTGTATGTAAAATCAAATTAGAATTAACATCTAGGAGCCAGGCATGGTGGCACACACCTGTAATCCCAGCACTCGGGAGGCTGAGGCAGGAAGATCCTGTGAATTTCAGGCCAGCCTGGGGTACATGGTGAGACCCTATGTCAGGAAGGAAGGAAAGAAGGAAGGAAGGAAAAATAAGAAAAAAAAAATATCCCTCACCCAGGACAGACATTCACCCGGTCTATACTGAGGGCTTGAGAGGAAGAAAGCTCAGACCAAACCTGACTCGGTGGAGCCAGGGAACACTGCTGTGTGCTAGGACCTTCAGGGAGGTCGCAGAGCCTGTGTCCTGGCCCCAGTGTGCACGGGCTCTTGGCCCTTCATCTCTGAGAACCCCAGAAGCTGCCGTGTGGAGCCCGTCGGCTGTCCTCACACCCTACAGGACACGCGTGTGGGGTGAGGGGAAAAGCAGGCCTGGAGGGTGCTGTGGGCTGAGTATGCCTGTTTCCAGTTTCTCACATGCATATGTGTGTGTGTGCATGCATGTACATGTGTGCGAGCAGGTGCCAGGTGCTGGGACGGAACCCAGGGACTTTTGCCCACCACTGTGCCACACCCCAACCCACTGGGTTTCTTTCAGCATCTGGTGACAGTGTCTCCTGTCTCACAACTGCCTTTGAAGTTTTGCTGGTTTGTTTGTTTATGGTACTGGGTCTTGACCCAGGGCCTTTTGCCAAGATGCGCATCCTCGGTCCTTTTTTTTATATTTTATTTTGAGTCAGGATCTCATTAAGTCACTGAGTTATCCAGGCAGAACTGGAATCCTTCTGCCTCAGCCTCCTGAATGCTAGTATTACCGGCTTTTGCCACCATGCCCAGGTTTTGTATGCCCTTCGGCGTCAGCTTTTAAGTGTCCAATCAGATGACTCAGACAAGGTTTTTTCCCTTCTATTAATGATGGAGAAGTTAACCAGAAATTGACCTCTTCTGGCCACCATCCAGATCTGTTTCTGAGGTTTAGGATTGAGATCTCCCTCCAAACAGGCAAGGTTTCTGTTCTCCAAAGGCCTTGCCCTCGGACTTGGCTGTGTAGTCTCTTCCAAAATGAGCTCTTCAATTCCAGCTGCAGTCAAATTCCAGAAATGGCAAGTCAGCTGGGAATGGCAGCACATACCTCTGATGCCCGCTTTTAGGAGGTTGAGGCAGGTGGATCTCCATGAGTGAGTTTGAGGCCAGCCTGGGCTACATGGTGAGTTCAAGGCTAGCCAGAACTACATAGTGACATCTTTGTCTCAAAAACAAAAAACAGAACAAAACACAAAGAGAGAAAAGTTATCCATTCCAATCTATAAAAGGAAGTGTGGAAAGGGTACTGGAAACAATACAACACCCCAAGAAAGACCTGTCAGAAGTTCGCCAGTCCTTTCTCTACTTACCCAACCTCAACTGAGTTCCTTCCCAAGAATCCTTCCGAGCTCACAAGGTCACTTGTGACAGGAGCTCTATTTCCCAGGACTGAGAGTCTGAGGTCCCTTGGGTGCAGAGGTAAAGGGAGAAAGAAAGCCAAAATTCAAAAGAAGAGCAAAAGTTGTGCATACCTGTAATCCCAGAACTCAGGAGTCTGAGGCAGGAGGATCAAAATTCTGAGCTCAGCCTGGGCAACATAGTGACTTAATAGGACCTTGTCATAAAATAAAAAAAATTTAAAAAGGATCAAGGATATAGCTCAGCACAAAGGCCCTGAATTCAATCCCCAGTACCATTAAAAAAATTACACAAGTTTTATTTTTTATTTTTGGTGCTGGGGATTGAACTCAGGGCCTTGAGCTTGGTATGCAAGCACTCTAACCACTGCGCTAAATCCTCACACAAGTTTTAAAAAATGGTTCTTGGCCAGGTGTTATGGTGCATGCCTGTAATCGCAGCACAAGGGAGGCTGATGCAGGAGGATCACTGTGAGCATGAGGCCAGCCCAGGTTGGTCTACATAGTGAGTTCGAGTCTAGCCTAAACTACATAGTGAGACCCTATCTCAAAAAAAAAAGGGGTGGCTGGGAATTTAGCTCAGTGGTTAGAGTGCTTGCCTTGCAAGCATAAGGCCCTGGGTTCCATTCCCAGCACCACACACACACACACACACACACACACACACACAAATGTGAACATAAGAAAAGTCTCTATAGCTATTTCTTCTCACTTACCAAATGTGTCAGAAAGGCAAGGTGGATCTCAAGGAGTTGCGGGAAAATTTCCTCTGAGCAATGAAAAATCCACCCAGGCTGGATTTAAACTTGCTATCCTTCTGCCTCAGTTTTCTGAGTCCTGGGTTACAGACGTGTGCCACCACGCCCGGCCCATTGCTTTTTATTAGTGTAATTTTGTTTACAAGAAGCATAGCAACAATTGATGAACACAGATTGCAATGCTGTTTCATACGAAGAAGTTTGCAAAACTACTTTTGAAGTTTTTACATTCGATTTTCCTTTCTGAACAATCTATACTTCTCTTAACTCCAGAAATAATTAAGAAAACATTTCCAGTGTACTCAGATATTACTGAAATTTAAAAGTCTTTATTCAGATGCTCAACATCATACCACAAAGATACAATCTGTAAGTCTGATAAGATAAAGCCATAGTCAGAAGCTAAGCCTTCCTATTTCTGTATGGATTTCTATTTTGCCCTAATGCTAGGTCAGCACAATAGAGAGTGAACGTATCATTTAGGATTTAAAATATAGAAATTTACTGCGGTCAAACCCACTGAGCTACACCTCCAACTCTTTTTATTTTGCCACAGGGTCTCCACAAACTTCCCAGGCTGGCCTGGAATTTGTGATCCTCCTGCCTCAGCCTCCTAGACTGCTGGGCTTACAGGTGTGCAGCCCATGCTCAGCTTCTTGCTGGTACCAACTTGTCCTCCCAAGTCCCTGATGCATGGAGAGACAACTTCAGTGTCCAGCCAAGCTCTGGTCCTGACAGCCTTCCCCGGGCACTGCCTCCAGGGACACCCAGGGCCACACTTCTGTGGTTACTTCCAAAATAAAATAACTCATCCCTCATAACCCTGAACGTAGACAGGACCAGTATTACTGGCCCCACTTCCCTGAGGAAGAGACCGAGTCTCAGATTAATCTTTTCAGTTTTCAAGTCTGCCCAATAAAGCTCAGAACTTCTAAAACTTTTCTACTTCTAAAACTGCATAAACTCCTTGCAAACACAAGGCCCTGAGTTCAATCCCTGGTACCCCCCCCCCAAAAAAAAAGATTGACATAAAACTGCATAAACTGCTGGGTGTGGTGGCTCACGCCTGTAATTCCAACACTTGGGAGGCAGAGGCAGGAGGACTGCAGCAAGTTTGAGGCCAGCCTGGGCAACATAGTGAACTCAAGGCCAGCCTGAACTACATTGTGAGACCCTGTCTCAAAAAATCAAAAAACACACACACATACAAACTGCACAAACTGAAGCCTGGGGTGATGGCACATGCTTGTAATTTCAGCACCCAGGAGGCTGAGGCAGGAGGATCACTGTGAGTTTGAAGTTAGCTTGAGCTACGTAGCAAGTTCAAGGCTGGCATGAACTATATAGCAAGACCCTGTCTCAAGACAACAACAACAAAAAAAACTGCATAAACTCCATAATTTGTCTGAAACCCACAAGGCCAACAAACTAAAAAATGACCTAAGACAGATGTCAGGCTAATTCTCTCACACCTTATTATCTGTACCTTTGGTGGCATTTGTCCTGGGCAATGTCCCTGGTAACTAGCCATATAGTGTGCTAATTACCTAAGGGACACTGCTGAAGACTCACTCAGCATCTGCTGTCCCTAACTCCCTGCCTAAAAGTACCCAGATTTCAACTCCAGAGCACTAAGCTTCTCCCAAGCCTCCTTGCCCGAAGGGTTCGGGTCAGAACTTCCATCCCCCAGGCCAGAAATATCTGTTGGTGCACAGAAACCAGAGGACTCTGCTTCTGTGGCTTCGGGTTGCTTCTCCATGGTCCTGAAGGACAGCCCACAATTCTATTTGGGACAGAGAGCATTTTTTTTTTTTGATAGTGGGTTTTTTTTTGGGGGGGTGCTGGGGATCGAACTCAGGGCTTTGCACTCGCTAGGCAAGCACTCTAACCACTGAGCTAAATCCCCAACCCGCCTCCTTTTTTTTTTTTTTTTTGAGACAGGGTCTCACTGTGTAGTTCAGGCTGGCCTCAAACTCATGGCAATTCTCCTGCCTCAGCCTCCCAAGTGCCATCACACCTGGCAGAGATTGAGAGCCTTTAGTGGTGACAATGTATAACCCGTCTATATCCCTAAAACTAGGATGACATAGGCAGAGGTGGGTCGCAGAGGCCCGGGGAAGTCACTAGACTTCATCAGGCTCCCAGCGCCTGCTTGGGGGAGGAGGGACTAACTTTGAACTCTGAGCCAGGTTTTTCTGGGCCTCAGCAGGTGAGAGGCCCAGGGCAAGTTTGCTGAGAAAGATCAGCTTTGCACGTGCAGGAGCTGGGAGGAGGGTGGAGGGGCCTCCTGGGTTCCCTGTCCTGCCCTGCCCTGCAGGGATGTCACTTTAAAAGCAGCCAGGCCTGGTCAAAGAGAACCAGGTCACCTTCCCTCCCCCACTCCAAGCCTCTGCTAGGCACAGAGCCACAGAGGAAAGGCCACCTGCCAAGGTGTGTGCCCACCTGGGGCGAGGCCAGGGCAAGGCCATCGACACCACTGGCACGGGCTGTAGAAGCGGGCTAAGGGGTAGCCTAACCCAGCCCAGCCCAGCAGAGTTTCAGGCGACAGACAATAAAAAACAGGCCAGTGATTGTCACAGAGAAAAGCTGTTTCCCCAGCCCTTTCTCACAGGTGTGTCCATCCTCCGATCTCATCTCAGCAGAACCCAGAACCTAGGAGGGACACTGTGGTTCCCTTCTGATCCCTGTGAATGTGGGCGCAGAACAGCAAGGGTTCGCTAAGCACCTGCCTGTGTACTCCAGACACAGTTCTGAAAAAATCAGAAAAAAGTCCCTTCGTCCTGGAGCGCAAAGGGAAACAGCGGCCACCAGGAGCAAATAAAGGTGAGCTCCTGCTGGGTGCTCTAAAGGAAGCGGCAGAGTGATAAAGCATAAGTGCCTGGGTGGGGGCAGGGAGGGGACCTACTTTAGATCCAGTTTGAGAAATGCCTCCCTGAGGCGACACCCGAGCTGAGTAAGGTGAGTAGGTGAGCGCGTGATGAGTCTGGAACAACGCTGCTCTGGGTGGGCCAGAAACGTCCAAGGCAAAGGCCCTGTGGCAAAAATGGTGGGGTTGCAAGGCCATGGGTGTGGCTGGAACGGCCGGAGGGTTTCGAAGCTCATTAGGACTCCGCAAGGCAAAGGAAACTGGTAAACAGAGGTGGCTGGAAAGGGTGCCCTACTCTTCCCTGGCTACGGGCACGGCCTCAGTCATCACCCTCGGGAGTCAGCCCTGACTTCACTTCGGAATCTCCCTCTCAGACATCTTGGGAAAGTTACGTGAATGTCCTCATGTTAAACCAGGCTTTCTCCAGTTTAACGTCAGATGATAAGAGATTATTCCATTGATTCTAGGCCTCTGCAGCGGCCCCTCAGAGACCGAGCTCAAACTGTAAAACAGACACGCAAACTCTCAGCCTCAGGACGGCAGAGGCAGGGGCATGAGGAGTAGATTCCTCAGGAGGAAGCTGTTACTGACTGCACTGTCCCTTGGTACTATGAGGCCTCAGGCTTGGCCTGGGTCCGGATTGATCCGGGCGTCCCGGCTCCGGCTTCGTCCCAGGACCGAGCGGTGGCGTCGTTTGTCATCTCCGCCCTGGCTCGCCGGGAGACCCGCGCCCCTGGGCCGGAACAGGAGGTGGAGGCCGGGCCGAGGGGCGGGAGCCAGCAGAGAGCAGGAGGAGGAGGAGGAGGAGGAGGATCGCCGCCTCGTTTCTGGAAGAGGGAAAGGACAAGCGAAGGAGGAGGGCAGGGTCGGCGGGGAGCAGGTGGGCGAGGCGCCCCAGGGACCGAGGGCCCCGCTCCGCAGCACACTGCAGCCAGGCGACGCGGCTCGGGCTCCCAAAGGGGGAAGGCGGGCAGGAGAGCGAAAGACGTGGAGAGAGGAGAGAGGAACAGGACCGGGGCGCGCAGGAGGGCGGCGCGGCGCAGGCCAGCCCAGCCCAGCCCAGCCCAGCCCAGCAGCCCGGGGGAACCTGGAGCATAGCGACCCGCCGACTCAGCCAGGAGGAGGGGGCGGTGCGGCAGGGCAATAGGATGGCGAGGGGAGTAGGGGGCGGGGCTACGCACGGCACAAAGCCAATGCAAAGCCGTGTTGGGGTAGGGGCGGGCCCGTTGGGTGCCGGCCAGTGGGAGAGCGACCTGGGAGGGGCGGGGCGATAGGCGGCTCAAGGCCAATGGGAGGGCGAGCCGGGAGACACCGCGCGCCAGGAGGGAGACAGACCCGGAAGGCGGTGGGGGCGGGGAGCCGAGCTGACAACCTGTCAAACCCACTTCAGGACGAACTAGGTCACGCGCTCCGAGCCGGGCGCCCCCGCCCCGCGAGGCCCGGCGGGTGGCCCGCGGCTCCTTCCTCTTCCTGCGGGCGGCGGTGGGGGCGGGGCGGGACACCTGCGTCCCCGCCGCCCGCCTGCGCGTCCCTGGCGGCTTCGGAGAGGCCTCGCGGCCGGCGGGTCGGGCCGCAGGACACCGCAGAGCTCTGACGACAGCCGGGGCCCTCTCGGGGACGGCCCGGTCCGGCGACTCGAGGCAGCTCGAGGAAGCGCGAGGCGGCAGCGCACTACTTGGCGCCTCGGCAGCGGAGGGATCTGGGCGGTTCTCGTGGGCGTGGCCAGGAGGCGGGGCCTGCCGGCCCTGCGCGCTCTGCCACCTGCTCTCCGCGGGGCAGGCGCGGGGTGGCACGGCCGGGCAGAACGGACCGGAGCGGTCGGGCGACGCGGGGGCCGACATCGCGGCGGCCAGTGTCCTTCGGGTCCCAGACGTCAGCCGCCGGTTATCGCCTGTCTCCAGCGGGTGCCGCCAGCCCCGCGTCGGCCCTGCACCTGGCTCCGAGCGACGCTTCGTGCTCCTCGGCGGCTCATGATCCTGATCCGTCCCCGGAGCCGGTGACGCCGCACGCGCCGCCTCAGGGCTGCGGCCGTTCAGACGCTGCGATTTGAATGCTGAATCCGAATGCTTGACATTCATTTTCGAACTGTTTCCTTGCAGTATTATCAACTGCAGGAAGGGGAAGAAATAACATTTCTGGGGTTGGGGATTCAGCTCAAATGGTAGAGCGCTTGCCTAGCAAGTGCAAGGCTCATATTTTTTGGACCGATAAATATTCCTTCAATCTGTACAGTATACGCCCTGTGCTCAGAAAATTTCTGACAGAATGTAAAAACATTGCCGGATGCATATTTCATCGGTAAAGGCATTTTACTTTGTTCTTTTTATTTTTTTTATTTTTTTGGTGCTGGGGATCAAACTCAGGGCCTTGTGCTTGTGAGGCAAGCACTCTAACCACTGAGCTAAATCCCCAGCCCTTTACTTTGTTCTTAATTCCAGTCTTTAATTGTATTTTAGCAACTACATTGGCAAGGGAAAAAAAATCTACATTATTTTTGTACAGAATGTATGGATATAGTCAGGCGTAGTGGCGCCTGGCTGTAAGCCCCGCATTCTGGAGGCTGAGGCAGGAGGATGGCTGCTAGTTCCAGGCCAGCCTGGCACTACATAGTGAGACCCTGCACTGTGTGGAAAAAAAAAGTATGCGTGTAAATTTTGATTATTTACTTTTTTTTGAGAGAGAGAGAGAGAG
>PVJO010009172.1:0-70914 GCA_004026905.1 Hystrix cristata
GTGCTCATGAGTGTCCGATTTATTTCACTTAAGAGTATGTTCTCAAGAAACATCCATTTATATATGAATGACTCTAGTTTATCCTTTTTATGGCAGTGTAGTACTCCATAGTGTAGAAAAACCACATTTTCTTTAGCCATTCGTTGGTTGTTGGACATTTAGGTTGTTTCCAAGACTTAGCTATTACAAATTGTGTTGCAATATATTTTTAATGGCAAAGTTTTTTTTTAGTTGTAAATATCTTAATATTAGTACTAAATTCTCTGAAATAGATTGTTTTTATACTGTTTTTGCAAAAAATATTTTTTAAAAAGCATGTGTTTGGACTAGCTAAGCTAGTACAGAGTTACTTCATATATATTTAGAAAAAACACCAGGCTTTTGAAATCACCCAGCCATGCTTTGTTTCATGGTGTAATCCTGAGACACCCCATAAAGGACATGAGAATAAGGGGAATAAGCAGCCCCCATCTTCTGTCTACGTGTGTCTGAAGGAGGATGCTGGGATCAAACACAGGACTCACACGTGCTAGGAAAACACTGTCACTCAGCGCAGCCCCAGCAACCTCCCTCTTGATCCAACTGGTTATGTGGAAGATATTTTAATTTTGTGTTCAAAATTTTCTTCCTATTTAAACAGAGTAATTTATTATTTTTTAACAGGTGTTAAAAAATACTGTAGCTGCATTCGAACACCAGGAAACGCATCCGCAGTGCTTGGGCTGTGTTACAAAGGCCACGGCTGCTCCCTGATGCTGCAGTACTTCTTAATCTTGTCTACAGTGGGCAGTTTCATTTATTCTTTAGCTGCCATTCCTGGATATATGGTTCTCCTGAGTCAACAGAATCATGTTCTCTATCTAGATTTCTTCCTCGTCATTTAGTAATATAACTTTTTCTTTTAAAAAAGAAAAGCTATTTGGAGCTCAAGGTATCTAAGGACTCAGTGCCCTATATGCCATTTATTCAGGGTCTTGCATTAAACGTTGCCAAATTTTACATAACACTAAAGTAAGCTCTTTAAATATAGCAGACCCTTCCTTGTATAACCTTCCCTATTTTCCTTATGTTTTTGAGCTAAATGAGTGGATCTCTCCCTGGGTAGTACACAGAGAGACTCAAATTCAGCTGTTTTTTTAATTTTAAGATGGTCTTAGCTGGGGATTTGGCTAAGTGGTTAGAGTGTTTGCCTGGCAAGCACAAGGCCCTGATTTCAATCCCCAGCACCAAGAAAAAAAAAAAAAAAAAAAAAAAAAGATGGTCTTGCTAAGCTGCCTGGGTTGAGGTTGGAATCATTATAGGCATGGGCCATCAGGCCCAACTTTTTGGCCATTTTTAAAGAACAATTTAACTTTCTTTCAGAATCAAATATTCTACAAACCAACAGTTTTATGAATACTTCATAATGACAAATTCTGGAGAACAGTTTAAATATCTTATAATTTATGAACTATCAGGATTTCATGTTTCAGAGGGATCGCAAAATACTATGTTAAAGAAAGAAAAGGAAGAAAATTTCTTCAGTAAAATCTAAATTCCCTATCGTCTGTATTAAAAGGAAATTAAGTGACCAAGAAGGTCACGCCAGGTCTGCTGCAGCTCTTTCTTCTGTGTAAAATTACCGATGTTGTCTAAATAACTTCTCAGTCAGACAGATAGTCTCTGGTCAACTATTTCTCACTTAACGAGGATGTAGAATTATTGTATCCAGGAAAATATCTCCACCAAGAAAATATCAAACAAATGTAGCTCCTCCTAAAAATGTACGGCAGTCTTTTGAGGGAATTTGCTCTTTATTTTCTCAGTTTTAAATCAATCAGGCAAGAAACAGTCAGACAGAGGCGTCCTTAAAGGCGTTTACTGAACCATCCTTGTATACCTCGGATGAAGCCTACTTGGTCAAGATGTATGATCTCTTGATGATTTGCTGCATTCTGTCCGCCCAGTATCTTGTCAAAGATTTTCACATCTATTTTCATTAAAGACATTAGGCAATGTATACTTCTCATTTTTTGGTTGGGTCCTTGTCTGGTTTGGGAATCAGGGTAATGCCAGCTTCTAGGAATGACTTTGTGAAAACTCTTTTTCTTTCAGTTTCATTAAAGAGCTTAAGGAGTATTGCTGTTAGATCTCCCCTGAAGTTCTTGTATAATTCAGCAGTGAATCCATCCAAATATGGGCTGTTCTTAGTTGGGAAAGTTCTTATTACTGCTTCAATTTCATTGCCCATTACTGGATTATTCAGGGTTTTTATATCTTCTTGGTTCAGTTTTGGTAATTCACATGTATCTAGGAATCTGTCCACCTCTTCTGAATTCTCCAGTTTATTGGTGTGTAGGTTTGCAAAGTAGCACTGTCAAAATGGCCTAACTTCCAAGATTGATATGCAAGATTTAATGAGATCTCAATCAAAATACTCACAGCATTCTTCATAGGTCTGGAGACAACAGTCCTAAAATTTATATGGAGCCAGAAGAGATCCAGAATAGCAGAAGCAATCCAGTATAACAAGAGCAAAGCAGGAGACATCACGATCCTGGATTTGACGTTATGTTACAGTGCTACTGTGACAAAAATAGCATGGTACAGACACAAAATCAGACAAGAGGATCGATGGAACAGAATAGAAGATGCAGGAACAACCTCAAGAATGTTCAACTAAAAACATACTGGAGGACAGAATAGTGCTGGGAAGACTGGCTACCCACATGCAGAAGATTGAATCTAGACCTAGATCCTCCACCACACACTAAACTAAAATCAAAGTGAATCAAAGATATGAATGTTAAAACAGACACTTAATCTGCTGGAAGATAAGATAGGTAAAACTCCTAAAGTCACAGCAGAGGTAAGGACCTTCTGAACCAAGTCCCAGTTGCACAAGAAATAGTACTAAGAGTCAATAAATGGGATCATATCAAATTTGAAAGTTTCTGCACAGGAGAAAAAAAACAGTGAAGAAACAACGAAACTTTTTTTTCAATGAATTAAGAAAATAGTACTATATATGAAACTAATTGGCATATAAATAATTTTGAAACAAGGGAATAGGTAATTTGGAGAACCATCTGAACCTCTCCCCACTTCCAGCATATCTATCTCCACTTTTCTCTTGCATATATGTATTTTGAGTTTCTCCTATAAAAGAACTGACGTGATATTTCAGCCTGTGTGTCTTACTTATTTCACTTAACATGTTCTCAGGTTGCATCCATTTACCTACAAATTCCTCAAGTTTTTACTTCTTAATGGCAGAATAGTACTCCATCATAGATACATACCACATTTTCCTTACCCATTCATCTGTTGATGGACATAGATGCTGTTTCCAAGATGTAGGTATTATAAATTGTGCTGACATAAATATGCATATATGCCTGTAATACGATGATTTTAATGCCTTTGGGAAGATACCTAGAAGGGAATAGCTGAGTCAAATGGAATTTCTATTTGTGGTTTTTTTGAGGAATCTCCACTCTGACTTCTTGTTACAACCTTGAGTTATTGGATCAATGTAGTTAAGATTGTTGCTTTTAATTAATGTCATTAATTGATTTATAAAAAGCAAGATAATGTTCTCAGCTGGCCATGATGGTAAGCTATTTATTTCCAGGTGGATACCAGAGCCCAGGTGAAATTGGTGGCAGGACATTCTCAACGGTAGCATTTCTAGGAAGTCAGCTGAAAGAAGTGGCCAGAGGAAATTAATATTACTATTATCCTTATCCATTTCTCTCCAGCCACATTAACCTGACTGTACCTTGAGAATTCTAGGTTTATTATATTTCTTCAATTTCTGTATTCTGGCCTTTCTCAACAGGGAAAGCTCTTCTTTATAGTCAACTGCTTCTCACTGAATCCCTCTCATCTTGAGCTTTTTACTCAAAACTTTACTTTCACAAGAAGATGTTCTTGTCCGATCTATTTAAGATTGAACAACTTTTTACCCACATCATTTTTAATTTTTTCTGTGTCTACTGTGTCTTACCCTCAATAGAATGTAAATATTATCAGCACACATGTTGTGTTTCATTTTGTTCACTGTTGTATCTCCAATGCTTAGAAGAATTCCTGGTGCAAATAACTGGAATGTACTGTGTGTCTTATATTTGTCCATTCTTGGGAGTTATGAATACCGGCCCAACAAAACTCTTTCATAGCTGGCAACATGTGTTTCTTTTTTGTGGGGGCCGAGGGGTGCTGGCAATCAAACTCAGGCCCTTGCTCTTGCTAGGCAAGCACTCTACCATTGACCTAAATCCCCAACTCCAAGATGTGTTTCTTTTTGCATAAGGAACTGTCAACTTAAATATGTCATCAATGAAGAAGAACAAACTTGAGAAGAGTTGTTAAATAATACAACTTATTAAAGATAATCAAGAATTTTCATGTGAAATAAATAAAGTCGCCTAAAAATTAAATACAAAAATGAAAAGGTGTCAAAACTAGTTTTCTTAATTTAATGGTGGGAAAAAGAAGACTCATAGGAGGAAGATATTAAATTGAGCCAATGGAATTTGAAAAAAAATTGCAAAAATTTTCTTCAAGGAGAATCAATTCTGACAGCCTGTAGAAATATATACAATCTTTATAACATAGAACAGTTAATGAAAATTGTGTACGCCTTAATCATATCAAAAAATCATTTTATCATTCCCAGAAATTAAAAAAAAAAAAAAGCCCAGTGGGAGAGAGAATGACATCAGCAAGATGACAGACTAGGAAACCCTGGGTCATATTCTCCCACAAGGCACAGAGTTAACAAATGGGCTAAATTCCCCTGTGAGAACATCAGAAACAAATTACACACAGGCTTCATGCACCCAGGCTGGTACAAATAAAAACACATGGAACTCTGGATGGAAAATTCATGATCCCCTCCACTCTCTCACCAGAATATCTCTCCCTTCATTCTGCACATGAAGTGAGGAAACATCCAAATCCCCTACGTCTAATGTTTTCTCTTTTAAGGGGCATTGCCTAAGAACTGGTTTCTGTCTTGCTTGTATCCATATACTGATATGATCGGGCACCAGGTTGGGGTAGGGGTGGCGTCTCTTAGAACAAAGACAATCGGAAGTGCATCATGTTGCAGTACCAAAGAAATACACGAGGTGGAGCTCCAGCAACACAATTTGCAAGGAGCCACCGCCCTGCAGGCAGATACCAGGGGAGGGAGCTACATTGAAGACAGCAAAAGTTTTCAAACAGGAGGTTATACCCAAGCCCCTGAAGAGAAAAAAGGAATGTACACCCAAAAAGCTTTAGAAGACTCTACAGTCTCTTGTGAGACAAAACAAAGAAAATTCCCTGTGTAGAAAACCAGGGAAATAACAACTCTCCAAGCACTGCCCCAAAACAAACAAAAATATAGGCCTTTCCAGAAAAAGAATGAAATATTTCTGCTAAATATTTTAATGAGTTGAAAGACAGTATAGACAAAAAACTAAATGAAATTAGAGACGTATGTATAAGCTAAATGAAAATATCCACAGACACTGAAACCATGAACGACTGAAGAGAAATTAGAAAAACAATAACTGAATAGAAAAACAATAACTAAATTGAGAAAATCACTAAAGGAGATTCACCAGCTGGCAGAAGAATCAGTGCACTCAAAAATAAGACTTTCAAAATGACTGAGGGAGAGAAGCAGAAAAGGAAAAATGTAAGGAACAATGAAGACCCTGCACCAATCACGGAACACAGTCCAGTAGAACAAGACACACACTATATGAACACGAGAGAAGAAAGAGCAGAAGACGTAAGTGAACAAATAATGGCCCCAAATTTCCTATGTCTTAGGCAGGAGATAGACATAAAATTTAAAGAAGTTCAAAAACACTCTAGCTAGTATAAATCTAAAGAGACCTGGCCCACGACACAATTTAATCAAATTATCAAAAGTCAGACCAAAAAGACAAAGAATCTTGAAAGTACAAAAGCTTCTCAAAAGTAAAAGGAAGTTCCTATGAGATCACAGATTCCTCAGTAGAAGGTAGAAGAAACAATAGAAGGTCGAAGGGAGAAACAATAGAAGGTAGAAGGGAGTGAGAAGACAAACTCAAAGTAGTGAAAGAAAATAATGGCCAATAAAGAGCACCATATTCAAGAAAACAGGTGATCAAAAGTGAAGGAGAAATCAAGATTTTCCTCATATTCACAATATCTGTGGTGTACAACAGAACCCTCCTGCAGGAAAACCAGAAGGCAGAAAGGACTTTCACAAGTTGCGGCAAAAGGATACTAAGCAGCAACATAAAACAGCTTGAGAATACACAAATCCCCTGGCAAAGACAAACATGTAGACAAATATAGAATCCTGCATTATTGTAATATATCCAAGACACTTACAAAGCTGGTACAGCACTTTTGATGAGCATAGAGAGCAATTATACATGTCCATTAATTGATATGCAAAAATAAGTAATTTGTGTCATGAATAACAAAATGGGAGGGAACAGATGTAAACTAGTAGAGTTATTACATATAACTGAAGTTGTTATTATCACTTTAAGAGTTTTGCTGTAATTAGGATGTTTTATGTTATTGTAATAATAACAAAGAAAACGTAGAATGGACATAAGGGGAAATGTGAATGAGATATAAACATGTCAGAACAAAAATTAAGAAAATCCAAGAGAAGAAAGAAAAAGTGGGACAAAAAACAGCTGCAGAATAGAAAAGTAATTCTAAAAATGGCAACAGCAAATCCTTTCCTAGGACTATTTATCTTAAATATAAAAATATTCAACACACCAATTAAACATAGATTGGCTAAATGACTCAAAAACTCAATTTATATCCAAGGATACACAGAGGCTGCAAAAGAAAGCTGAAAGCTGTATTCCCACATAAATGGGAAACTAAAGAGAGCAGAGGTGGTCATCCTTACCTCAGACAAAATAGACTCCAGACAAAAGTTGCCCCAAAAGACAAAAAATGTTATATAAATATTAAAAAATTAAAAAGTCAGCCTGGCACTGGGGCACATGTCTGTAATACCAGCACTCTGGGAGAGTGCGGCAGGAGGATCGTAAGTTCAAGCCCCATACCCTTTCTTAAATTTAAAAAAATGGCAATGGATGGAGCCTCTGAGTGTAAAGCCTCTGAGTTCAATCCCTAAGAAGAAGAAGAATAATAATAACAATAACAATGATGATGATGCCAATACACCAGGAACATACAATAATTCCAAACACATAAGCACCTAGCATTCCAACACCCAAACATATGCTGTAAACATGAATATCGCTGAAAGAAGAAATAGTAACACAAAAATTGTAGGTGACTCCAATACTCCACTTTCAGTTATGAATAGAACTACCAGACAAAAACATCAATCAGGAAACAGGACTAGAACAACACTAAAGACCAATTGGACCTAACAAAAAGAATAAAGAATGCATTATCCAACAGCAGCAGAACATAATCTCAACCAGAACTGGAATATTCTCTAAGATAAACAACAAGTTAGACTTCAAAACTAAATCTTAACAAAATTTAAAAGACTTCAAAGTTACCAATTATCTTCCCCCCACACAATGGAAGGAAACTAGAAACCAATAGCAGAAAGAAAAGAAGAAAATCCAAAAATACATGTGGAATTTAAAGTTGCATTCTCAAACAACCAATGGATTAAGAAGAAATTACAAGGGAATTCAGGAAATATCTGGAGACAAGTGGAAACAAAAATACAATATATCAAAGCTTATAGGATTCAGTCAAAGCAGTAATAAAAAAGTTTATAGTGTTCAGTGATTATATTGAAAAAGAAGAACGATCTCAATTAACAACCCAATTTTACCTGCTAATAGAGTAGGAAAAGAATAAACCAAACCCAACGTTAGTAACTTCTCCAAAATTAGGGGAAAGAAGAAAATAATAAAGGACAGATACAAATAGAATATGGAATGGAAAAACAATAGAAAAAAATCAATGAACCTCAAACCCCAAAAATATCAATAAAATTGACAAACCTTTAGTTAGATTAAGCAAAAGAGAAAGAACACTTAAATATTTAAAATTAGAAATGAAAGAAGAGACATTATAATGGGTACCTGCAAAATAAAAGAATTACAATGAAAAATTACATGTCAACGAATTGGAAAGATAAAAGAAACAAATAGATTCCTAGAGAACTTAGCAAAAGTGAATCATGAATCAGTAAAAATTTGAACAGACTTGTAACTTGTCAGGACATTGTAACAGTGATCAAAACCCTCCTGATTAAGGGAAAAAAAAAAAAAGAGCCAGAACCACAATTCACAATTCTGCCCTGGGAAATTCTACCCAGCACTTAAAGAAGAATTAAAACCCCAAAGAACTTAACAAATCAGATGAACTTATATAGCACACGGTTTCTTTTATACGAGAAAACCAAAGTATAAATAAATCAAAGAGCAAAATGAAAGATAATAAGATACAAGGAGATAGATCTGTTGCAAATTGGAAGGAGACCAAGGCTGAAGAGAGGAGTCAGAGTGTAGGAAGGGATATAAAAGAATGAAGATGTGTTATGTATATGTATCAGCTCCTCACAATGAATGTAATAATTATGTGTTGCAAACATGTAAAAATTAAAATTAAAATTAAACAAAATAAAATAGAGTACAATAGAGAAAGAAGGAGGGAAACGAGGAAGCGGGGCCATTCTCAAACACAATCTATACGGCTAGCACTACCCTGATTCTAAAATGAGATGAAGACAAAAAGAAAACTACAGACCAGTATTCCTGATGAATATTGCTGCACAAATATTTGATAAAATATTAGTAGATGGAGCTCAACATAACACTAAAAGGGTATTACCCCATCACAATATAGGATTTAAACCTAAATGCAAGAGTGATTCAATATATGAAAATGGATCACAATTATATAATACCTTAACAAAATGAAGGATAAAAAACAGGATTACTTTAGTTTTTGTTTTGTTTTGTTTTGTTTTGTTTTTGTGGTGCCAGGGATCGAACTCAGGGCCTTGTGCTTGCAACGCAAGCACTCTAATCACTGAGCTAAATCCCCAGCCCCAGGATTACTTTAATAAATGCTGAAAAATCATTTCACAAGGTTCAAAAACTTTTTATGACAAACAAGACAACAATAGGAAGGACCTAGGTCAACATAATAAAAGTCCACAACCAACATCATATGCAAAGAATAGCCAGATAGCACGTCCTCTATGATCAGAAATGAAGTAGGGATGCCCACTCTTGCCACTAATAGTCAAATAGCGCTGCTAGCTCTCTCTGGAGCAATTAGCCAAAAATATATAGATATAGATATAGATATAGATATAGATATAGATATAGATACAGATGAGATAGATATAAATAGATATAGATAGGTGTCTGTAGGCAGGGAAAGAATAGAACAAAGGTTTCATTAAGCTCAGTAAAGAAATTTTACTAGAGGAATTGCTTCATGTAGGGAAAGGCAGCTCCTAGACAGGAAAAAGATGGGCTTTGTTAATTAAAAGGGCAGTACTAAACTAAGATTTTGCTTCTACAGTTAGAGCAATTAGAAAGACAAAGAAGGAGAGAGAAACTAGATCCAGAGAGGTGCCAGGTAATGCAATTACCATAAGAATTTATCAGAAAGAGTTAACAAACATATAAGACCAGAGAAAGCAACCAACCAGGGTTGGAGAGTGGAGGAGAGGGTAAAGGAATCCGACTGCCATCTTAGACTGACCAGAGGCAACTGTAAGTCTCTTCAACAAAGACTTACGCTTTCAAATCTGCTAAAGATGTATAATCACGTGTTGATAATGCCCAAGAACCACCATTTCACCCATAACTCCCATCACATTCTTCAGCCCTGGTCCTGACAGACAACCTCCACACCCTGCATTTCTCAAGCCTTATCTCTAGCAGATAGCCATGATTCCTTTTCACGGAATGTTTCCCTTCACAGCTCCATTTTGAACTTTTCCCTTGACAGCGCCCCCTTATGTTCACAACCCTACAAAAGACCTCACAGCCTGAAGGAGGGTTGCTGCTTGGTCCTCCTACCAGTGGTCCCTCTCAGGCGTGTTGTGAATAAAACTGTGCTGGCCATGGAGCTTGTCCAAGGCACAAGATTACCACGAGATGATCATTTCAGAAAACGAGTATCAAGTACAAAGTTCCCCTACACAGATGTGAGCTTGACATATCCGTGGAACAAACAAAAGGTCAATGCGGCAGGAGGACAGTGACCCAGAAGGAGCACTAGGGGATGTATGATTGGTGGCTATCTATCAGGTTGTTTATGCTGGAAGGGGAGTGGGATCATCAGCAGAGAGGCAGAATATTTGCTTTGGGCCTATTATTTCTGCTTTGGGATGATGAAACATTACTTTTGTGCTGTTGAAGAATTTTGATTACACTAGAGAGGTACAAGCAATCTGAAGAGTACAGATGACAACGTTAAAAGTGAAAAATATATTTGGAGGTTCTCTGGATCCAAAATGGTTCAATGCAAAAATGAAAGGGATCAGAAAGAATCAAAGTATGTAATTTAAATAGGATCACAGTCTGTTTTCACTCTTACACTTTTCTAACTGCTGAGTCTGAACACACATTCAGTAACAATATGTGAATTCATATGTGCACATCCAAAGCGATTGTAAGAATCCTACTCTTGCTACATACTGAACAATTTGATCTGAAGGTGAACTTTCGAACTATGGAATGAAGACAATCACAAAACAGTCTTTTGATAAAACTTCACTTATTATAACATGTTAAAGGCGCTAGTGTCATGAAAATCCACACTTACTTTAGCCAGCATGGAACAGAGTTTAAAACGTGAGATTTGGGATCAGACTGTCTCAGTTCAGACCTTGTCCCACTACTTAAGCTCTGAAACTTGCGAGAATCATTTGCCCTCCACACACCTGAGTGTATTTCACCTGGAAGAAGGACATAATCACATCCGGCTGACAGAATTACAAGGAATAAATCTACTAACAGAAATATATGTCTGGAACAATAATGCCTGGAACAGTATTAAGTACTCAGTAAATTCAAGCTAGTATCATTATTGTTTCTCTTCTCTTCTTTACTGGGCTGCAGCAATGTGTTTTACAGACACTGCTAATTCCCTATTCCCAGCCTCTTACTCCAACAATACTGTGAGGGGTAACTATGAAAATCATACTTGCTTCAGCAAATTTGTGTCACTTTCCTACACACTCGACAATGAAATCACTGTAACACTCAGTGTATTACCTTAGAAAGTAGAATATAATTCAATCCCATTAACCAACACCTTTTCCTGTGATGGTCAATCTGTTTAAAATTATTCAAATATTTCTCCAGAACAGACCTCATCAGAAATCTCAGAAAACAGATTTTATGTTTCCCAAACAAAGTTAAAAGGAACTTCATACAACACGTTATTGCAATTATGTCTCTGTGGTAATTATTCAGCTGGAAAAGACTCCAAATCCAACTAAGTGAAAAACCAAAAATATTGCTAAAAGGTGGCTCTGACTGATTTCTCAGTTTCTTTGAGATTTTCTGTATAGGGTTTAAAGGGTTTACCTGGGTTTAAGGGTTTTCAAATTACAAGGTAGACCACTTCAAGCAAATTTCTCTGCTTCCCAGAGTCTTGGTTTCTTCATTCTGCTCTGGGCTTACCAACTACTTTTCCTATTTATGAAAGTGGCAATATCATATACTTCCTCACAATTTTGTAGCTAAAGGAAAAGGCATAATTATTTTTCCCAATTCACAAATGGAAAAATTAAATAGATTCTCTAAGTCATTAACTAGGTCTCTGGGCCAGGTCTTCTGATTATTACATTTCTTTTTTATGATTGGTACGTAATTTCTTTCTATTTTACTTAAATTCTCAGAATAAAAAATGTTGCTCTCTAGGAAAAATATATTTAAACAAGTCAAGATTGCAAAGTGATTCACAAAACATTAATCTTCTAGACTTACAGGTTATTTCTAAGAATGTTTTTATGTTATACATTACATAATATCGCCTTTATTTTAACCATATTTATAAGTACTTCTTGATCAAGAACCAAAGTGAAAATATTAAATCATTTCTAATGTGTTCATACTACTGAACAGTGAGGTATCTGAAATATCACCAAAGAAAAACCTTCATCAGATTTAAAGACATTTAAATAAATATATCGATCATTTTGTTAACAGTTGAATGTATGCATCAATTGAAAATTTCTAATCTGAAAATCAATGTTCTTTTTAACAATTGTTTGCTTTTCTATAAATAAAAATTCCCTCTTCCCTTGTTTTAGTTTGGATCCGTGACACTCATCCCACCTTGAATCCATCGCAGCATCTAGTTTTCATTTTCCCTGAAGAGTCCGTCTCTGTTGTTTTACTCACATGCTCATATTGGTCCGTGTCTAAACCAAAGACACTATATTTATGTTTTCAGTTGTTGGCGATGGTTGGTTTCAAATGATCACCTACCCAGGGTTAAAAAATGATAACTTATTTCACTTTAATGACATGTAATTTAGAAATAATAAAACCCTTAAAGTGACTATGAACCAATCAGTCCATCATAATATATATGCAGCGTCGACTATGTTTCTGCTATTGGACTGAGTAAATGCTGGAGCCAAAACAGGAAAGAAAACTATACAAGTTCTACCTTCAGGAAGTTTATACTTTAGTCCAGCAGATAAACTTGTGGAGAAAAATTTGAAGCAAGCAGATAATATAGAATCAGGTTACATGAACAAAAACTTTAAATTAGAGAAATTAAGCTTTAATATTGTTTTTTGCCTCATTTTTAAATAGAATAATATCAGTATAGGTTGACTACATACCACACTTTCTACTTTGTCATGGCATTTTAAGTATAAATTGAAAGCATGTAATATAGTTTTCTCTGAATGTATTTTTTCTCAGTGTAAAATGACACATAGAAGTGAATATTAGGGACACAGTGTGTAAGACAAGGTCCTGGGTATTGGGACGTCGCAGCCTGGTAATTCTTCCCTGAAGGAAAGGGCACGATCACTCCCTGGGACCGCGGGGGTGGGAAGCGGTCAGATTCTCAGCCACCTCTTCCTCCAGTGTCAAGCTTGCACGCATCAGAGATCACAGAAAGGTGTTCCCAAGTGGCCTGTTGCTAACATGTGCCTAGACAGCTTTCTTGATTCTTTTCTCATTTAATTGGAGAAAAAAATTATCTGAAAAATATTTTTTCCCCCTCACAAAGTCCAACTTTGGGTGAAAAAGGAAAGTAGAAGTGGTTAAGCAACTTTGGGGTGCACTTCAATATTCTGTATTTACCACCTTTCACCCTCCAGTATCTAGTAGGATGCAATTTAAAAAATAGGGAGTCTACTGTAATAATTCTATGTATGAAGCTGGTGAAAATAACTGTCCAGTAGCACATTTTAAGCAGGTAACTACAGGTCTACTGGTTCAGATTGACTTAGAAAGTAATAGAAATAGAACTTAAAGCTGTATTTTTATAGTATAAGAATATGATCTTATAATTTTATATTAAATAAACCCGAGGTACATCTATCTATGGAAGGATATTTTATAGGGCTTAGAAAATAGGTGTACAGAAGGTACAAAATTTGTAATAAGTATCATGAGGACTAAACATATTGTCTCGGCCACCAGGAGAAATTCCTATATATACGAAATGTTGAAACTAGAGAATCTAAAAGGTATTTAGCTGGACTTAGAATCTTACAGCAGCTGCAGTAAGTCTAACTTTTCTTCTTTGTGCAAGTCCCTTTTTAAATAGTTAGTTGGCTTTTTTACAAAATTAGTCCAATGATGATTAACCATCTTGTCAGGTCAAAGTCCTAGCCAAAGAAATTTTATCTATTTCTAGTTCATGACACATTCAAATAGGCTAAAGGGCACAGCAATAATTACTCAGAGTTTACACATTATTTTATGTCAATGCTATCTTTGAATGCTTCATTTCTGGGGATGACCTGCATTTGTTTATCCAGTTAATTTGATGATGTGTTAGACATACAACTACAACGTATCATCCAAAGTGTTTAAAACTCTTCCAAATACAAAAGGAATTCAAGGAAATGATTAAAGTGTGTCTACAGTTTACATTAGCATGCCAAAGAGAAGACAAAAGAGACACTTTGCTTAGTACCTGGGTAGGGTTTCAGTTTGGTGTGGAAATGCTGCGTATGCGACGTGGAATGGTAAGTGCCCAGCAGTTATAAGCTGGGTCTGCTAAATGACAACACACACTTCGCGTGACAGAGTCCTTACGTCAAACCTGCCAGGGGACTGACCAGAGTTTCCTTCAACCAAATAGCAAATAGGTTTTAGAAATGTAAGAGTTTTGGCCTAGTCTTAAGTTTTTCTGTTTTTCTTTTCAAGTAGGAATGACGTTTAGTTCAATAATTCAAACATTTTTAACTTTCTAGTATACCTCTGACTTGGGATTTTGTTTTGGAAGCGTAATAATGTACGTGTTGTGTGTGTGTGTCTTAGTACTTCTGCAAAACAAATGTTGGCACATTTTTGATAACTGTATTCACTTTCTGCGTTTGGGTTGATAGATGATTTCTATTCATTGTTAATTTTTGAAAGTATATGAATTATAGAAGAATTAAATAGTATGGAGAAGACAGAGGGCTGAGAAATAGACCCAGGGAGCTAGGAAAATTGGGGTAAAATAATCCTCTACAGAATCAGGATCTCCTGGGAGACAGCATCTTTAACAAAATAGTGATCTAACCCCACACTCTGAAGATTCTCATTCAGTAGACCACAGATTCACCTTTACAATAAGCACTTCAATTTATTTATTTATTTATTTATTTATTTATTTATTTATTTATTTATTTTCCAATTTATTTTTATATACCACATGATTTCAAGAACCATCATAGCAGAAACACAAAACATTTTCCACCATTTTTTACGGGCCTTCATTCAGAGTGAAAAGATAGCATGGGTATTCTCACACTACACGTCTCTGCGAGCATTCATTCTATCTCGGGCACTTCTACTTATTTTAGATAAATATGTGTAAAGAATCAAGTTAAAACAGTACAAGTTAAGTGAGAGCCTTTGCAATCCCTGAAGTTGTTAGTGATTATAAATTCTAAGTTTTCAGAGATCAAAGAGCTTATCTCTCATCTTTCTTTCTTCCTCTTTAAGTAATTAAACTGCTCCTCTTGTGTGATTTGTGGAAAAGTAAAAGTGGTCAGAAAAAAGACATTGCAACAGGTTTTCAGGATCGATGTTATGCTACCATCCATAGAGCAAATGACTTGCAAAATGTGCTTTAAAGTCTATTAGTATTTACTTTAGATACAATCATGATAGTTCTTATGAAATACCACAGTCTTGCTAGGCTTATCAGCTTTGATGCCGATTAGCCTCTGCTATTTGCAAGCAGTATGAATTTGGTGAACTTTCTGAACTTCAACTCAATATTAGAGGGAGGATTTGGTTTATTTTTTTTATTTTTTTTTTTTTTTTTTGTGGTGCCGGGGATCGAACTCAGGCCCTTGTGCTTGCAAGGCAAGCACTCTAATCACTGAGCTAAATCCCCAGCCCCGAGGATTTGGTTTATTTAAGGTACTTTACTGGGCTCACTTCGGCGGCACATATATTAAGGTGCTTTACATACTATCTGGCACATTATACATTCAATACATAATTACATTTATTGTATGACACTTGTGTACTATAAATGAGCAGTTAATGCATTTTAAATGAGTAAAAATAGAACTTCTGATCTATATGCCAGGCAGTTTTTCCGCATAGTTTTCTGCTCCGGAGTTCTCAGGCAGGAACCAACTGGTATGTCTCAGATGCAGAACTTCAGGGTCACAGGAAACCTGCCATTGCCTGCCCTTCATCCCCACTTAGCTGTAGTTGAGAGGAGCTCCAGAAAGCTACACACGCTGGGAAAGAATCCCTGTGCCTCCCTGCAGAGGTCTTCCATCACCACAGCCATGGTAGTTACTGTATCTCTGTTAGTCGTGTCAGAAAAAAGTAGTGAGTTCCTGATCATCGGTCATGTCTAATTCTCACATGGATCTGAGTACTTTTGGTTTTGTTTCTCTTCTGCTTCATAAATAAGTACAATTCCCTGTATCTTCAGACTCTCTCAGGATTTCTGGCTTCCCCTTCTTGCTCTGATTTAAGTAGACCATTCCTGCACAAACTGCCCATTTTGCACTTGTGATAAACATAAGCTGCCTTAGCCTTCCCTTATTGCACAAATCCAGAAGGACTTTTTTCAATTTGCCTCACTTTGCTTCATTTTTACATTCTTTCCCTTGAGAATCCAAAGTTTTGAATCGCATACCAACATTTCATCACTCGTGCACCGTTTGCTGCGATCATCTACCAACACTTCAGTCCATCCCATTTATTCAGTGACAACTCTTGATTTGAAGCCAATCTCTCAAAACGCTACTTCTACAATAATTTTTTTCAGTTTTTATTTTTTATTAGTACATGTTTGCAGTACATAACTATTACATTCCTTGCAGGGAGATGGTATGTGCACATAAGAAAACTTAGCACTTTTTCCTTCTAATTCCGTGCTCCTCACCTTCCATCTATTGATTTTGTTCTCATTTGAGAGAGCTCTGTCTCACTAATTCCTATTATCCACATAAGAGCAACTATGTGATATTTAACCTTGTGTGTCTGACTTATTTAACATTCTGATCTCACGAGGCACCCATTTTCCTAAAAAGTTACTTAAGTTTATCCTGATTAATGGTAGAGTAGCATTCCACTGTGTGTAAATACCACATTTTCTTTATCGATTCATCTGCTGGTGAACATGTAGGACACTTCCACAATTTAGCTATTACGAATTGTACTTCTATAAACATGATTATGCATGTATTACTGTAATAGTTTCTTTCTCTTTTGGGAAGATATCTACGAGAGGAATAGCTGGTTCAAATGGAATTTCTAGTTTTAGTTTTTGAGGAATCTCCATACTGATTTCCACATTGATTTACATCCCCACCAACCATGTGAAAGGCTGCTTACCCCTCTGCCCCCACCACCCCTGGCAGCTTCACCAGGATTTATTATTTGATTTCTTGATGCCAGTCATTCTTTCATGGAAAGATGGAAAGTCGGTGTTCTTTTAAGTGAATTTCTGTAACGATCAGTGATGAACATTTCTGCACGTATTTATTAGCCATTAATACTTCTTCTGAAAAGTATCCATTCATTTTGCTTGCCTATTTTTGATTGTCTTTAATTTTGGTGAGTATAATTTTTCTGGATCTTTATATATATTCATGGTATGAGTTCTATGCAAGAAGAATACCTGACAAATATTTTTTCCTCATTCCTGGATTATCTTTTCACTCTGCTGGATATTTCCTTTGCTGTGAAGAATACCTTTAATTTGATATGATCCCATTTGTTGAATCTTGGTACTATCTGTTGTGCAATTGGGAGTTCTGTTCAGGAAAATCTTCGCCTATACCTATGACTTCAGGACTTTTACCTATTTTGTCTTCCAGCAGATTAGAGTTTTGGTTTTAACATTTCTATCTTTGATCCATTTTGATTTTGTTTAGGACATGGTGAGAGGTATGAGTCTAGGTTCAATCTTCCCATGTGGATAGCCAGTTTTCCCAACACCATTTATTGAAGAAGCTATCTTTTCTTCAGTGCATGTTTTTGGTCACTTTGTCAAAGATTGAAGACCTTAATATGCCTGGGATTGTTTCTGCCTCCTCTATTCTGTTTCATTCATCTGCGTGTCTATTTTTTTGTTTGTTTGGTTTTTTGTTTGGGTTTTTGTTTTGTTTTGTTTTTGCCTGTACCGTGTTGTTATTATCACTCCAGCTTTGTAATGTACCTTCATTCCTAGGACCATGATGCCTCCTACTTTGCTCTTGTTGCCC
Source organism: Hystrix cristata (assembly GCA_004026905.1). Lineage (NCBI taxonomy): Eukaryota > Metazoa > Chordata > Mammalia > Rodentia > Hystricidae > Hystrix > Hystrix cristata. The sequence goes on from PVJO010009172.1 coordinate 17,861, forward strand.
AAGAATGCTTTTACTATTCTGCGTCTCATGTGTTCCCATATGAATTGTAGGATTGTTTTCTCTGATTCTGTGAGGAATGCTCTTATTATTTTGGAGTGTGTTAAATCTCTGTATCAGTTTTAGAAGTACAGCCATTTTGACTATATTGGTTCTGCCCAGCCGGGAGTAGGGTATACCTTTGCATTTTCTGATGTCTTCTTCCATATTCGTTTTCAGAGTACTGTAGTTTTTGTTGTAGATGTCTTTCACTTCTGTGGTTAATTCCAAGATATGTAATTTATCAATGATTTCAGTGACCTTGAAAAGCCTTCTTCTAAAACATCGGTTTCTGGGGTTTTTTTTAATTTCATTTTAATGGTACATTTTAGATGTACATAGTGATAACATTCATCATAGGGGATTTGTACCTGTACATGACATATCTTGTTGTTTCTTTTTTTTTTCCATTCCCCTCCCCTCACCCGCTCCTCTCTCCCTATTTACAAAATCTTTGTTTCCATTTTTTCCTTCCATTTCTTATTTCTCTTGTCCCTCTGTTCCTTTCTACCTCCCCTCCCTTGTTCCTTTTCCCATTTGAACATTTTCTTCCCTTTCCCAATAGAATACATTTTAGTCTTTATTTACACTTTCAATTCTCACACCAGAGAAACAATGCAGTATCTCAAGTATATAAAGAATTCAAAAATATCAGACCCCCCCAAATTTAAAGGCCCAATCCAAAAGTGAAATGAATAGACACTTCTCAGATGAAGAAGTAGAAACACCAGATAGACATATGAAAAAATGTTCAACATCACTTATCATTCAAGAGATGCAAATTGAAACAACCCTGAGATTCCACCTCATGCCAGAAAGAATAGGTATTATCAACAAATCAGCCGATAACAAATGCTGGAGGGGCTGTGGAGAAGAAAGAACCCTTCTCCACTGTTGGTGGGAATGTAGACTGGTGCAACCGCTATGGAAATCAGTGTGGAGATTCCTCAGGGAACTAGGACTAGAGATTCCATTTGACCCAGCTATTCCACTTCTTGGTATCTTCCCAAAAGGATTAAAAGTATCATACCACAGTGATATATGCATACCCATGTTTCCCGTGGCACAGTTTGTAATAGCTAAATCTTGGAAACAGCGCAAATGCCCATCAACAGCAGCATGGATAAAGAAAGTGTGTTTTTTTTAATACAATGGAGTACTACTCTGCCATAAAGAATGATAAGCTTGAGATATTCCTAGGTAAATGGGTGCATCTTGAGACCACACGCTTCTGGGTTTTTTACCCTTCTCTTTCCCAACAATGTCAGCCTGCACTCACGTCTATGGACACATCCTACCCTCATTCCCTGAAAATAAGATCTAACTGGAAAATAATCAGCCTTGAAAACTAGAGGTCAAAAGTGCCAGCCCCAACCACCTTGGCTTATCTGCTATTACAGAGTAGTCACTGAGCAAAAAAATAGCGAGGTGTAATTTTCCACATGATACTATCCATGGTAACAACCACCACTTATTTTCTGCTTAGGTGTTATTCTTGGGTAAACACAATAGATGTTGTCAAACCATTAACTGGAAACCTTTCATAATATCAGGTTCAAGGACTGGATCACCAGTAACTTGGATCCAATAATGCTTCCCTGACTGGGATTGATAATCCATATTTTGATTTTGCCAGATATTTCACCATTCCTTATCTGTCACATGTTTTAATTTGCTGTATATCTTCATTAAGTTTTATGGTCATAGTAGTTATGCCCTTCCATGTATTTTCAAGTCATTTTAATTTTCTTGTTACTGCTCAACATTGATTAGATTCAACTCTTAGACTTCTCTGCCCATTTCCTCATGGAGCTGAATGCAGATAAAGAAGTATCCTCATCTATGCTGATTTTAAATTTACATCATGAAAAAAGAAAATAAAAATAGAAAAAAATGAAAACAAAAAAATCATACCATGAAGCTCAAATGTGTCTTTTATTTTGCATTAGAATCATACTGTATTTTCCTAGTCCATATCATCTTGCTAGGTAACTAGTTTGTACCTTCATCTCTCTCTTCAAAACTGTAACATAGTTCTTCCTGTCCCCACCTTCAGTTGCTGACCTGTCTCACTGAGAGACATGAAGTAGAAACCTTCCAAAAGCTCCTCTACTACATCCATCTGCCAACAGCACCAGTCCCACAAACTCTGCCTTGATGAGCCGCCCATTCATCGTCTAAGGCCCTTTCCACTCATGTACACAACCGTCTTGATTTCCTTTGTTTCAAGAATACCAATTTTCCCTTTGAAAGAATCCCTAGTAGGCTGACACAGAGAACCCACAGTCGCCCAGTCGTGAGTATCCACCAACTCCAATCAAGTACAGTGGTACCTTGGTTCATGAACTTCATTTGTTCTACAATTTTGCAAAAGATGGCTTTTGTGTGTGTGTGTGTCTGTGTCAGAAAGATGGCCACGGTCCTGTTTGTCACCAGATGCAGAGTTTGCAAACAAAATTTTGCCAGACACTTCTCTTTGTGAACCAAATTGTTTGAACCAAATTGTTTCCATACAAAAGGTTCCATGAACCAAGGTACCACTGTTCTGCTCACTCTTGACATGGGGCAAGAGAGGGAAGGACTAACCAAACATGCTGCTCGTGGAAAAGGCCAATACCTGGAAAACACCTGGAAACAGAAGGTAAGCGGAAGGACCAAAAGACCCAGGAAGCAAATATGGTCCTGGCCAGCAGCTTGGGGGATTTTTATATTACATTCCCACAAAAAACTGCTGCAGATAATGTGCAGGCTAGAAATAGATGTCTGAGAAAAAAATGAAAACAAAAAAAGCTCATGCACCCAGGCCAGAAAGAACATGTGCCCAGCCCCCTACAGAGAGAAACCAGGCCTGGAAAGTGGTGGCATTAAACCCAACAGATTGCTTGAATCCTGCCCCGTGTCCTACACTCAGCAGAGACCAGTGAGCTGATTCATTTCCTAACTACCAATGTGAAGAAGGACAGACCTCGACTTGGACAGTTACCACTGTGGGTTGATCAGACATAGGACCCTTTGGTGCAGGGAGGGCACATCAGAAACCCACAGGACATAAAGCGAGGCAGAGAAAATTGTGACCTGCTAGATTCGAAAGCTACAGATGCTGGAAAGAAACTACACATTCAAAAACAGAAGAATTTTTTTGGACTTATTTAAAAAATAATTTCCCTCTTTCATTCATCTCTTTTCTTCCTTTATTATTTTTATTGTTTCTGCCTTAGTTTTTTTTTCCTTATCTTTCTTTTTGGCTTTTTTTTAATATTTTTTCTCTTTTCCCTCTTTTTTCTCTTTTCTTGATCATTCTTTCCTGTGATTTTTTTTCTAATGCTATCAGTTTCCTTTTACTCATCCGTAAGATCCCCTACCTCAGTTATCTCTCCTCCTCATCTTTCACTGACTAATTTTTCAAGTTGTACTTTTCTCATTCTCCAGTCACCCACTCCCTCAATCTTCACAAGTATAATTATTAAACTTTTTGAATCTAACTAGATAGCTAGTTAACTCACGGCATTACTGTAGAATACTAAACCACTTTTAGCCGAGGTAAAGTTATTCCAGTTGGTAGATATTTACTATAGGTCAATATTTGGTTTGTGTTAGTGTTTATACTAATAGAATTCTTTTCTACTATTAAGTGTGGGTCATTATTTGTTCTTAGGCTATGTCAATATTCACACTGTCTTTCATGCAATTACTTTGGTTGATTTTATTGCTGTAGTTAAGGTGATACAGTTGTTGCTATCAAACAGTTTTCCCTGTATGCCTGTATCTGGATTGCCTTTGTGCCATTAACAATATTGTGGGAAATTCCCAGAGAACTGGGTACTGGTCCAAATATATTCCAGCCTACCCTCCCAAATAAATGAAGTAGTTAAATTGAGGAGCAGAAGCAAAGACCTAGAGCTTCTGCCCAGAGTTAATGGCTGAAATGCAGGCATTAGCTAAGGAGGTCTCCATACTCACAACAAAGGCTTCCACTATAATCAACTCACACCTCAGCACAGAAAGCAAACAAACAAAATAATAGAAACGTGAGAAAGAAGGCAACAAAATACCTGCAAAAATTCCCAACTCCCCTAAAACCGATCCACGGAGCATTGAAAAGGAGGAAATCAAAGACCCACACCGGAATTACTTGACAGGATAACAGACGAGATTAACAAAAATGATCAATAAGGCACTTGGCAAGATCAAACAAAAGAGATAATGCGCCTAATAACCAGCGAGTCTACAGAAGACATACTAAAAAGCTGAGCTACATAAAATGACATAAAACATGTGACCAGCATGAAGAAGAATTAGAGTCCATAAACAGGTACCAAACAGAAATTTAGGAGATTAAAAATTATATCTAAAGTATAGGCAGCATAAGGGACCAATCTGAGGACAGTGTCAAAACTAGAAGACAGAGCTGCTGTGACCAGTTAATGAAGGATGCCTTAAAAACAAGAGAATATGAGTATGCAACTACTGCTAGGTGATGCAAAAAAGACTAATCTAAGAGTAACAGGAAAGGGAGAAAAATCAGAAGACAACAAAAATAATATTAAAAACCTGTTGCAAAAAAAAAAAAAGCAGAAAACTTTCAGAATATGGCAAAGGATTTAACATGTCAGTAAGTAAGGCATATAGAACCCCAAATAGCCACAATCAGAACAGAAACCCTCCACAACCATCAGTTACAATTCCACAAGCCTAACACAAGAATAAAACCATAAAATCTGTTAGAGAAAAGCAATGAAATTATTTCTAAAACAAAATCCATTAGAATTGCAGCAGATTTCCCAATAGAAACCTTAAAGGCCAGGAAAGCTTGGCATGAACTGTTTCAAACCTTAAAAGAAAACAATTGCAACCTCAAACTGTACATCCTACAAAACTATCTTTCACAATTGATGGAGAAATACGCTATTTCCAATGATAAAGAATACCTAAAAAAATTATGACCACTAAACCAGTGCTCTGAAAAATTCTCTGGGATATCCTAGAAAGAGACGAAGAAGTGAACAATGCCAAAAGCTGCAACAGAATAAATACAGTAGGAAGAGTTCATAGTTATGTTGAGGGGAAGGAAAGGGAACCAGCAAAAGGAAAATCATGCAAGGTCAGGAATAAGTCAATATCTTTCAGTAATAACTCTTAATGTGAATGGTCTCGATTTCCCAATCGAATGACACAGATTGGCAGAAGGGATCTAGAAATAAAATGTGATGGTATATTGTATACAAGAAACACTTTTAACCCAAAAAAGAAATTCATGCACAAAAGTCAAAAGACAGAAAACAATAGTCTATACAATGGGAACTAGTAAACAAAGAGGAGTAATTACACCATTTTTAGACAAAATGGACTTTAAGTCAAAACTGATGAGAAGAGGCAAATCAGATCACTACATATTATTTAAGGGAATAATTCAACAGGAAGAGATAATACTTGTAAACATATATGTACTGAACAATGACACATGATTTCATAAAACAAACAGCACTGGACAGAATAGCTCAGACAAACACATTTGTACTGGGAGAACTCAATACCCCATTCTCACAAATAGATTATCTTAATTTCTCTTTGCTGGGACACAGTACTCAATACCCACAACTATAAAGATGAAAGATTTATTTTAGCTCACAGTTCATAGAGGCTTCGGTCCACAGTCTGCTGCACCAAGTCAAGGCAGCATGGCAGAGGAGGCTTGCTCGTGGCGTGGTAGTGGCAAAGACCATCTGGGGAAAAAGAAGGAGATACATATATCTCCTTCCAAGTCATACTCACAGTGACCCACCTCTTCCCACCAGGCTTCACTTCCCAACATCACACATAGGTAAAAATTCACAGGTGGATTAACCCAGTACCACATGCCCATAATCCAGTATTACATACCCATTATCCAGTCGCCTCCCAAAAGGCCCACCTATGAGCACACGAGGCTTTGGGGGAACATATAGACATAAGCCGTATTAAAGATCAAGTAGACAAAAAATGAAAAATAAAAAACAAAGAACTATTAAGAGTTGAACCAAAGCTTTGAACAAATGGGCTTAGTAAAATCTACAGAGTTTTACCCAACAAAAACAGAATACACCTTCTTTTCAATACTACATGGAACTTTCTCCAAAACAGACCACATACTAGCCAATAAAGCATGCTTAAATCCATGCAAAATAATCAAAATTATACCATGCATAGTATCAGATCAGTGTGCAATGAAACTAAAAGTCAATGGCAAAAGAAACCACAGAAATTATGCAAACACATGGAAATTTAACAATACACTATTGAATAATCAGTTATTCACAGAGGATATCAAAGAAGAGATAAGACGATTCCTAGAATCAAATACTAATGCTAGTACAACATACCAGAACTTACTGGAATCAATGAGAACAGTCCTGAGGGAATTTGATAACTGAAAAAACAGAGCGAGCCCAAATAAATTACCTAATATTGCACCTCACAGTCCTAGGAAAACAAGAGCAATCCACATGCAAAGCTATTATCAGGAAGGAAATTGAAAAATCAAAGAAGCAATAAGTTAATGAGATGATTCTTCAAAAGAATAAACAAAATAGAAAATATTTAGCTAACCTTACCCCAAAAAACGAAAGAGGCCCAAATCAATGCAATTAGAAATGAAAGATGAAATCACAACAGACACCGCTGAAACCCAGAAGATCATTGGCAACTACTTAGCAAAACTGTATGCCAATAAATCTGAGACTCTAGAAGAAATGGAAAGGTTCCTAGATACATATGAACTATCAATGAAAACAAGAAGATATAAAAATTCTGACTAGCCCAAATAAATTGAAGCAGTGATTAAAAAAAAAAAACCAAACCTACCAACTAAGAAAAGGCCAGGTCCTGGTGGACTCACTGATAAATTCTACAACTTTAGTGAAGATCTAACACCAATATTCATCAATAAAACTGAAAGGGAAGGCTAGGGATTTAGCTCAGTGGTTAAAGTGCTTGCCTACCAATCACAAGGCCCTGAGTTCGATCCCAAGCACCAAAAAAAAAAAAGAAAAAAAAAAACTGAAAGGGAAGGAGTACTCTCAAAGTCTCTCCTGGAAGCTAGCATTACGCTGATTCCAAAACCAGACAAGAATCCAACCAACAAAGAGAACTAGAGGCCAGTCTTTTTAATGAACATAGATGTGACAATCCTCAACAAGATACCGGCAAACAGGCTGCAAGGAATCATCAAAGAGACCATAAATCATGACCACATAGACTTCATTCAAGAATGCAGAGATGGCTGAACATATGCAAAGCAGTAAGTGTAATACATTGCATAAACAAGCAAAGACAAAAATGACACGGATCATCCCAAATAGATGCAGAAAAGCCCAGTTTTTTTCTGCTTTGCCTTTTCTCCAACCCTTACAGATCACCACTCTCCTAAGATCATGCTTCACAGCTATGGAAATCTCATTTTTAACCCATTCTATGCTCAGCATGCTTTGCTAATTAAATCAATCCACACCAAGATATACTGGGAGCCTTTTCTTAGGATGCCGCCTTGAAAATTCCTTAATGTTCAGTAAGTTCTAAATGTTAAATAACCAGCTAGCACATCTCCTTGACAAAGGCCAGATGTCAAAGGGGAAAGGGAAAGGGGGACTGTGCCACCATCCTTTTGCATTTGAGAGAGGACCTTCCTATTGCTGACTTCTCTCTCATCTGCACCTTTGATAGCGCCTTCCATTTCCTCTGCAAGCTTGAGCTGCAGGCTCTTTGACCTCCATAAAAGGAAAACAGTTGTTACATACAAGAGGTTCTTGACCCTGGATGGTGAATCAGAAAGTCTTTGAAGGACTTTAGAGCAGTTTCATATTCCACCCATTTTCTAATTTTTGTTTAACACCTACTACTAAACATTGGGGATAAAAGGGGAAAGAGGAATAACCTCTGAGTTAAGGAGTTTATTATGGTGGTGGAATTAAGTAGTAAAGTGGGCTAAGTATAACTTCAGGGGCGGACAAGGTGTAGTGGGACTACATACAGAGGACACCCAGTTTAGTTTTGAGGATACTAAATAAAGCTATTTAGGGGATATAATGGCTTGATGAAACCAGAGATCAATGAAGAATTACCTAAGTAATTGGTGAAAGTGTATGAGCAAATGCTTAATAAAAAATATAATGTATTTTGGTAGTTGTAGTTCAATCTGAATGCAGCACATGTGAAAATAAGCAGGAAACAGATTAGATCCAAATGGCATTAAAGAACTGTTTTCTCCTAGAAATGTTTTGTCTCACCTGGAGACAGGAAATAGAATTACTTACTTAACCACTTACGATTTAACTTAGTCAAGGAAAGCACAATGACTATTATGGGTATCAGTAAACATCTAATTGGTTATGTAGCACTTTTTCTTTTTTATATAGAATGGTTATCCTCAGAGTTCAAAGAATTAGAGGGACATCAGTAACTACCAGTTTGAATGATTCATTTGAGAAATACCTAAAGACTATAATATCACTCCTAGGCAAAGTATTATATGCGAGCAAAAAAATTAATTAGACTATTAAAAATTAATTTAGCTATTTCACTAATCAAGTGAATGCCACAAAAACTTGTACTAATAGTAAAATTAGGATTAAGACTGTTAGGATGACCCCTAACCCTAACCGCCACGTAAACCTAACAAAGACCACCGCTTTCAGTATGGTATTTATTGGAAACTTCAGGAAAAATGTTCTTCTGTACAAGATGGCAAGCGACTACCACTAAAAGTTTTCACTGACCTCAGAATTGCAAATGGAAATGCTTACTACTTACAGAAAAATTCAACAGTATTGCATTTTCTTGTCATAAAGAATATGCCTACACAAATACAAAAAAATTCAATTGTTAGGTGAGAAGCGACAACACGCAGACGTGTAGACTAACATGACGTTCCCTGCGAAGGGCCCGTCTCCCACAAAGAGTGTGAAGATATCACCCTGTATCTCATTTCTGAGAAAGGACGAAATGAGAACTTCAGAGCAATTCACCTTTCAGCGACCTCCCCTCCTTTTTTTGTCTTGATCTATTCTTCATCAATCCTCTGTGGAAAAAACACATTCCGACGAAGTAATAACCCAAAGCCCTGGAAAAAGTAAGTCGCCTCCGCGCCTGTGAAGAGCAGCGGAAGGTAGAATGCGCAAGAAGATTAAGTATGAACTCCCGGGCACCCGTAGGTCGGAGTCTTTGGGAATCAGGCGCCGGAAGTGACCGCAAGCTGCGGCTTCCACTCCGGAAGTGCCGAGCCTTAGCTCCCCACAGTGTTGAGTAAACCTCTGGGAGTCCGAGAGCATGGAGACAGCGCGCCAGCCCCCGACGACGGGGAAGTTCGTGGTGGTGGGAGGTGGCATCGCGGGCGTCACGTGTGCGGAGCAGGTACGGCGAGCGGGCCGCTTCTTCGCCGACCCCGAAGGCGGAAGCTCTGTGGGACTCGCCGCGACCCTTCTCGCTGCTCTTCCGGTCCGGCTTGGCCCCGCCCCTTCGCCCCTGGGCTGCCTGGTCCGCGCTGAAGGTCGCGTGGCGGCCCCCAGACTAGTCTTTACTACCTCGCGCAACTTCATTGTAGGCTCGGGAGCCGAGGAAAGCAAATTATTAGTAGAGAAACCGAAGCTGGCGTAGCCGAGGACGGACAGGAGGATTTTGCATTCGTAGAGAAATTCTGCGCACCTTTTGAATTGCGTTAGCTGATTGAATTCCAGATAGGTGCCAAATCTTTAGTGCATCGTAACTAACGGAGAAACGCTTACATAAATTTCCTATTCTTCGAACTCCCAAGATAGAAGAGACTTCATCTGTAGCAGTGTTTCCTAACAGAACCAGCAAATAATCACGACTAGGGAATGTTTTTTTTGATAATAATTAACCGGACCATACAGTCCTATACGTGTGTGCATCTCCCCAGAAAACGAGTATTTCGTTGATATAAGCAAGCAATTATTAGTGTTAAGGAGTAGTGAAATACATTCTTTTTTTTTTTAATTTTGATCTTCATATGTGTCTTTCAGTTTGTGAAGTAAACACCTATACTCCAGGCACCGTACGGAGGGCTGAGTACTGTAGTCAGATCTAAATACCATGTCTGCTTTACCAGGGATGAGAAACAAAATTTTAAGTTAGTAATGTAGGTTAATATTGAGGGTTTGCTTTAATTTCGTGCCACTGAAGGCAAATTAAAATATTATTTTAAAATAAATAGGAGTGACTTTACTTGGAAGGGTAATCTCTTACTATCCTTATGATAACTTTAAATTGGTGTACAAAATAAATAAATAAAGGATACTTCTTTATGTTAGTTTTCTTGTTCAGGAGGCCTTTATTAGTATTCCGTGTAAATGTAATCATTTTTTCAAGCTAAGAGTTTAACGTTACTCACCAGTGCTTTGTAAATAAGAACAAGACCCCAAATAATAGAGACCTTTAGATGAAAGACAGTAAGTTTTGGATTTCCTAAGTTACTAACATTGTTAAAATTTTATTATCTCCATTCCCCCACAGTTCATTTTAAAACAATACCTAATATTATTTGTCACGTTTTTGTCTCTTTTTAAAAATAAGTTGGCTGTTAGCTTTCCATCAGAAGATATTCTGCTGGTCACAGCTTCTCCTGTTATTAAAGCAGTTACAAATTTCAAACAGGTAAGAAGCTTTTTATGACTTTATTCGTTTTAATATGAAAACAATGCACTAGCCTGCATGGTGGTTAGGATAATTATAGTGTTTTTTATTTTTTTTAATTGACAAGTAACAATTGGATATGCTTATGATATACAACATGGTTGGATACATATATAAAGGTGACTCACTTCCTTCCCCCAGGTCCTTCCTCTACCTCTTAAGGCTTCCACCTCTTCCTAATAGCACCACAGGCTGGTGACCAAGCCTTTGGCATATCGGCCTTTGAGGGACATATAAGATCCAAACCATAACAATGCAGTTGGCTAACTTTCTGCTTTTATGAACATGAAATAGTAGTGTATAAAAACAAATGAAAATATTTTATAAGATTCTTGAAGTAAAATATCATATTAAAATCCCTCTTTGATCTAATAAAGGTTTCTAAAATATTGGAAGAATTTGATGTTGAAGAACAACCAAGTACCATGTTAGAAAATCGCTTTCCTAACATTAAGGTCATAGAATCTGGAGTAAAGCAACTGAAGAGTAAAGAACATGTAAGAAAAAAATTTAAATAATATTTTCCCACTTTAAATCTTGGTAAGGTTTTGTTTGTCTTCTTTTGATACTACCTTTATCACCATCACCATTTAAATCTATAAAATGTAAAGTTTAGTGACACTGATTTTCATTATTAGAAAATTTACACTTTGGGGGAGTTTATTTGGATTATAAGCATCCATTATGTTCTGGGTACTACATTAGTTTCTGGGATATAATAGGAATAATACAAGGTACCTCCTCCTACAAACTATCAGAATCACAAGGAGTATCGACATGTATACTATATAATTACATGGACATGTGAAAAGCACAGTCATGAAAATATTATCAAAATTCTGGCATCAGGTGTTTAGGAAGGCGTCACAGATGTAATGATACATTGAGCCAGGCTGAAAAGATGAGTTAAGAGTTCTCCAGATGGAAGAGGTGGGTGTTCTAGAAAGAGCAGATTATATGTTCAAAGACCCAAGCAAGAAAAAGGGAGGAAGAATAGTGAGGATGTCAGAGGGGCTGGGGTGTGGAAAAGTAAAGGGATCCGGCCAACGTGTGAAGAGATTTTTACGCCATGCTCAGAAGTTGTATTCATTTTATATTTAGTCAAATTTGTGAATCTGGGGGCAGAGGTGATAAATTTTTTTTTTCCAGTAAGCTCTGACAGCAGTGTCAAGAATGACCTGAGATGGAGCTAGTGGCCAAAACCAAATGAAAAAGCAGTTATAATCATCTAAAATCATGTAATGCCTAGATTAAGATGAAAAATGTAATATCCCAGATTTCAGGGTAATTCTGCTATACGTTCAGCAGACTTACTAAACCCTTGCAGTAGAGAATAAGTAAGACAGTCTCAGAAAAAGATGTTGTCAGATGATTTAAAATATCCTGAGGACTTCGAGGCAAATGGGAAGTAGGGTTTTTAGTTGTGTCTGCAAGGCAGCTGTAATTTATGAGCGAAGTGCAAGCAATTTGATAGAAGTACCGTGTTTTATGAGAAAAAAAAGTAAAAACTTGAATTCTAAAACCAAAGTAAGTTCCTAATATGTTTCATGGTAATATGTATCCCAAAGAACATATGTTTCAATTAATTTCGCAAGTTGAGGTGGGCTCTCAAAAATATACTTAGGGAGAATTTAGGTATTAGGGCATTTGAGTGAATTAGAGGCCTCTCACTGCATTCAGGAAGTATCCTCCACACAGTGCATATCTGTCCTCTTATCCACTGTCCTGTACATACTTCATGAATTAGAAATAGGGTTTTCCTTTTATGTCTACTTCCAAATATGAAAAGTATTTGTGTATTTGGATTTCTTCTTCCAGTAGCTAAATATACAAATACTTTATGTCTCTCTGCTTCCTAAAGGATATTTCTTGAAGGAGATTTTCATTCACTATTAAGGAATAAAAACGGTGGATCTCTAATATATATATTTTTTAGACTCACTGATGTTATTCAAGATGAACACAAGGATAAGAAATCACTAGATTAGAGGTTTGTAATTGCTCTAAGTATTGAGTGCCACCAAGAAGTAACCTTAATATATTAGTTTTCGCTTTTGTCTTACTGAAATTCTAGTTTAAAGTGAACTCCTAGTCCTGTGTAAATTTGTTTCCGCTCTTCCTTTCACTGCGATCTGTGTTACAGTGCGTTGTCACAGAAGATGGCCATCAGCATGTCTATAAGAAGCTGTGTCTGTGCGCTGGAGCCAGGCCGAAGCTGATATGTGCAGGAAATCCTTACGTGCTAGGAATCCGCGATACAGACAGTGCTCAGGTAACATTTTCAGTTCGGGTCACATGAAGGAAACTTGAAGATTCCTTTGACTTTTCTGCATCCTCTGCATTTGACTCAAAGCGTTCCACTTAACAGTGTTAATTCCTGGTCTAACAGAACAGCAGGGAAGCTTTTGTTTCGTAACTCATAAACAAAAATAGTGGTTATATGAGCTGGGTGACAGTCCTGTGATCCCAGCACTCAGGAGGCAGAGGCAGGAGAACCGAAGTTCAAGGCCAGCCAGAACTACATATAGTGAGACTCTGTCTTGAAAAATAAAGGAAAATAAAGAGTAGTTATATGATCTATAATTGCCAACTTTAGTTTGTTTTTAGTTGGTAATTTATCTCATGTTTTATTTCATGCTGATGTTAGAAATTCTTTTGGCTATGAGATACTTCAGATAACAGTATCTACGCTGAATGTTACAGTTTATGTCACATGCATTACCTCACTTTAGGAATATGTGCTTTGCCACTTACACAATGAAACAGTCTTTTCTCCAAATGGTAAAACATGTCTAAAATGTCCTGATCTTATTCTGCTGCAAAGAAAATATTCATGAGATCTTTACGGTATGAAGTGGTGATGGGATCATGGAACTAGAAAAGGTTTATTGCTTGGTTGGTTCATTGCCACCCAAGTAACATGGAACCTGTGTGTGCACAAGGTACAACCTTGTAGGGTAATTTACCCGAGTTTATTGATTCTTAGTGCCAAGAAGCTCCTCTGTGTGTCACCCTGCTGCTTTGTCTTACCTTGTGCTCATTTTTCTTTCCAGTAAGGGGATGGCTTTGCATCATGTAATGTTTTATATTCTTGAAAACTCCCAATAATTTCTCTCAGACTATTCTTAATTAAGAATTGAGAGAAAACTAAGAGAATTTGTCTTCGTGTCAACAGATGAGTGTCATGTCATTAGAGATTTGAGCTTACACTTGTCTCAGTTTGACCTTCTACATACATGAACTCGTTGAATCCTCATAATACTTGAGGGGCCTTGCTGCACAAAGGCAGCTCGGGACGACCAATAAATGGAACACTTGGAATATTAATGGAAAGGGTGCATCCTAGCAAAGTGGGAAAATGAGATTGTGTTGTTACTTTATAAATTGGATAAAATACTTACATATTTAGAATATTATCTGACTTTACAGATGGGAAACTCAGATTAAATTATGAGATATTTCCCTATTCTAAAATGAAACTACTATATTTATCAAAAGTACCATGTTTCCTTTTGTCTTTGCAATAGTAGGAATTGAACCCAAGGCCTTCATACTGAGCTGCATCCCCAGCCCCACCCTTTTTTTGAGACAGGGTCTTGCTAAATTGTACAGGTTGGTCTTGAAGTTGCAGTCCTCCTGCCTCAGCCTCCCAGAGTGCTGGGATTACTGGTATGCACCACCACACCCAGCTAGAAGTTCAGTTTAAACTCATTCTTCTCCTGTGTGTCCAGTGCACTTTACAGATCTTTCTTAAATTGCACTACCATCAACGAAGGACAAACTGAAATTAGCTTTAGGTTTTTTTTCTTGTAGAACATTAAGTCAGTTTTAAGCAATAGAATAAGCTTTGAGGTCATTCTAATGACAGAAGTAACTGAGGTGGTAGGCAGAGGAACTTTTCAGCATTGAGATGTCATTCTGGAGCGATGAAACTGTACTTTTGAAAGGGCCAAAAGAGGTACCATCGGCTTCTCCTAGCTCTTCATAATCTTTTTTTTTTCCTTCCTTTTTTTTTTTTTTTTGCGGCGGGGGGTGGTATGGTAAGGAGAGATGCATACTTAGCTGTCTTATAATAGTAATCACAGAATTTTTAAAATCAATGTTCAACTTCATGATGTGCTGCTTCTAACAGCTTTATCTAGATCATGTCACACAGTCTGCAGAAATGTGAGGACATGTAGTCACTGCAGTTGAGCCTGAGATGCAGAGAGGTTAAGCAACTCGTGCCACATAATCTGATTAGGAACTGCCAAAGCCAGGGACTCCGGACCAGCGATGGTGAACCTTTCAGAGACCAAACTGCAACCCAAAACCCACTTACTTATTGCAACGTGCCAACACTGCAGTTCAGCCTCAATATTGAAGTTTTAGTTTAGAGAAAAAAACTCATACATGAACATCTTTTGTCTTGAAAGAACAATCAGTAACATGCGTGCCATAGGTTCACCATCCCTGCTCCAGACTCCCTCCTGCACTTCTCATTCTGGAAAGCTTAAGTCTTAAGGGACTCCAGGGAAACATGTCAACCAAGAGACTAGGCAGAGTGCAACTACCTGATTCTGTCCCACAGCTGGGATTGTGATGCACTAGGCCTTTGGCTGAAATTCTGAAGGACTTCAGATGTAATCACGTACTAGACGAGGAAAATTAGGAGAGGTATTAGCATCAAGGCACTTGGGATGAAACACGAAGAGGAACCAGGGAATATTAATTGGGAGGGGACATCCTGGCAGACTGGGAAAGTGAGATTTATTTTGTTGTTCCTTTGTAAATTGATAAAATACTTACATTTTTAGAACATTATCAGTGAAACCTCTTGCTTCACTATTTTGAAACGCTGTCATTATTTTCTTTTTAATATAGGAATTTCAGAAACAACTTACTAAAGCTAAAAGAATAATGATCATAGGGAACGGTGGTATTGCACTTGAGTTAGTGTAAGTATCTGTTTTTAAATATTACTTAAAAATCGGTCTGTGATTCATGTGATTATGGGCATACTAGAACATGTTGTATCCTGAAAATGAAAGATAAATATAATTGTTTTTCATATGTTTTCAGGGATAAAATCCACTTTATTTTTCAGCTCTTGCAGAACCCAAGGTTGCAGAAGTTTCCTTATGAAACATAGTTTAGGAATGTTTTTGGTCTCTATCATCTGTCACTAAAAGCATGACTTATTATGTATATTTAAAATACTTCTTTTGTTCAAAAGTGCTAAGAGTCTCAAATATTGAATCCTGTCTTCCTTTTCTTTAAATTCGAGGTTGAAGACTATCTACTTGGCTAAAACTTATATTTTATATTCCTAAGCACTTCTTTGATAGTTTAAGAAAGGGCTCACGTAGTGCTGCTCTCTGACCTTGGGTTCCCTGAGGTCTTGGTGTCAGTTTAGAAAAAGCAGCATACCCAGGCCCTTTCTACACACAGTGTGCTTATTGGCACTGGGGAGCAGGAAAAGTAAAGGCATGTTGGATGAAGTGAGGAGCTGCTTGCCTGTGGGCCAAAAGCATGAATATAATTTGACCTGGAATTAGATGAACTAAACTTTTTTTCTGTCTTCTGTTTATAGATTAGTCTTGAAAAGTCATTTAATCTAACTACATTATATCAGTCTAGGAAATAAAGAGGGCAATACTTTACACCATTGAATGTTAAGTATTCATACATTAATATACAATAATATTCTTATTACTGTTGCAAGTTCAAAAAAGTCCTGTATCCTATTTGTCTGATATTGTCCCCATTTACATTATGATCAAAAAAATTATTAATAAGAGATAGTATCTTGGGTTAGAATGACAAGTGATATGACCATCTGAATTATAATAGACTTTGGAGACTTACTGAAATTCTCACTACATTCTCCCTAAAAATGAGCCGTGAGACGCCCAGGATCTCTGGCTAGCTCCTTTAGAGTAACGGAAAGTGGATTATGTTGCCAGGGCCATTTTTCCCCTTCTAAAGTCCTTCATCTTTTTATGAACTAGATCTTTCTTTGGTTGGATGGTTTGGGAACTTACGAGATGAAGAGAATTGAAGCTAATGATTCTTTATAACCAAATTAAAGATTTTAACTTACAACTCTTTTTCTGTCCTCTTAGAATGGTGCTTTGAGTATACAAAAAATTTGTAATCAAAGAAGTCACCTATTCCCAAAATTGTAGCTATGTGCTATTCATCCTGTATTGATTACACTACAGCCAGATAAACCAAGCCCTGCTTTACATGTGGAACTCTGGAGGACATTCATGTAACTAGGATATACACTTGAACACTCTGAAATGATATTCATTTAATAAAATTTTACTTGATATTGAGTACAGATAGTTTTCACATGTAGGTTCTTTCAGCAAACTGGTTAAATTTCTTGTATTTATTTTTAAATTTACTTTTAAGTATGTGACATTCCCCTGTATAATCAGTCTTTCCAACTTTGCATTAAAGTATGTTCTTTATTTTTACTTTCAGAGATAATTGTAATTTGATGATTTCGACTTAGACTTTTGAAATTACTCTGAATAATTTTAATATTCCCTTTAGGTATGAAATTGAAGGCTGTGAAGTGATTTGGGCCATTAAAGATAAAGCTATTGGGAATACTTTCTTCGATGCAGGAGCTGCTGAATTTTTGACTTCCAAGCTCGTCTCAGAAAAACGAGAGGCTAAAATTCCACATAAAAGGACTAAATACACAACTGAAGGTAACTATAGCCTCTATCTACCTCATTAATTCTCAGATGGGATTATTTTTTTAACTATACACATAGGGGCTATAAGAAAATTTTTTTCAAAATCTATTTGGGAGACAAGAATGTATCTTTACATAAAGTTTTTGGATCTTCTAAAACATACGCGTGCGCACGTGTGTGTGTGTGTGTATATACACACACATATATAAGCTTTCTAAAACACGTGTATGTGTGTATATATATACACACATACGTATACACACATAGATATACATATTCAGATAATTAAAATAGGAAATTTAAAGTGAAATTTAAATAAACTAGCCCATCTACATCTTTGCAAACAGATGTTATGATTTGGCAATATCTAAGGTAAAAAATACAATGAATACACACCTTGTAATTTTTTTGTTTAATAGCTTTTTTAAACTTTTGGCCTACAGAATTCAAAATGAATTTTGTAAATTTTAGAGGTACTAAAAATTGAAAAAATTTGATGGCGAATTTTCTTACCCTTCAAATTAACCAGTGTGTCTAATATCCAAAAGATATGTTGTGTTTATACACAACATTTAATTGAAGTATTGTTTTTTATAGCTGTTTCACAAAATATTAAAATAATAAAATAATTAATATAAATTACTTTTGGCTTGCCATATATTTGTATGTATAAGAATGATTTCATTCCCGAAAAGCTTCAGAACACAGGCAATAAGTCTCTGCCTGCCAATTTTTATCACTTGAGTTCATTTTTTCAGGAATGAAAACAGAAGCAAGAACCAGCGCTAACGTTGATAATGTAGGCAGCGCCTTGGGGCCAGACTGGCATGAAGGCTTGGATCTCAAAGGAACAGAAGAGGTACTGTTTTCATATCCTCATTAAACATGTCTACATGAAACGTTAAATTCTTTTTTTTTTTTTTTTTTTTTGTGCAGGGGCTTGAACTCAGGGCCTTGTGCTTGAAGGCAGGCACTCTAACCACTGAGCTAAATCCCCAGCCCGAAATGTTAAATTCTTGAACCATTTATTAAAGGCAACCAAAGAAATAACGAGATCACTTTATTTAAAACCTACAGTGATAGGAAAGGATTTGGAATCCTCTTGGCCCAGATGGTGAACATAAAATTCAGCTATATGAAATTCATCTAGACTGTCTCAGTGTACTTTTGAACTCTGCAGGGATCGAGATCTCTTCACCCAGACCACAGTGACTACACCTGTCTGATTTTAATTTTTTCTCAAAGGTCACTTCAGATATCTGTAGTACACTTAAATGGGTCCATAATACATACGTAACATTATAATTGGATAAGCATGTAATTTGGTTTTACTCATTTTATTCCTTAGTCGTTTTAATTTTAAACAGATTTAAATATTCTAAAAAGCCAGGTAATCCTTGATTACTCTGTTATTTCTCTAAAGCATTGTTTTTCGGCCTTGGGTAAATGGGAAGTGGTTGGCTCCATGGTATATCTAATTTTGAGGATGTAAATTACACAAAATCATTTCTTTCTGTACTCTTAGATCCTAAGTTTAAATGTATTTTTAACTCAAGTATTTCAACAGTTTGTTGCAAAAAACATTTCTACTATCTACCTGGTACCTTACTAAGGTTCTGGGATTGAGTAAAATCAGGATAGCCCTGCCCTGAAGAACTTTTTAGTCTATCACCATTGTAGTTTAAAAAAAAAAATGTGTAATTATCAGTGAGGCCTAGACTAAAAAGCATTCTCTCCATTCTATCTTCTAGTGCGACTACTACTTATATTTTACTTTACATAACCCAAGTCATTCTGGAAACATTATATGACCTTTTTTTCTTTTTTAGTTTTCTCATAAGGTTCACATTGAAACTATGTGTGAAGTGAAGCAAATCTACCTCCAGGAAGAATTTAGACTTCTAAAGAAAAATTCCTTTACTTTTCCAACAGACCATCATAATAAGTCAGTTACAACTGACAACGGTAAGCACAAGAAAAAGAATTCATTATTTATATACCTATAATTTAACCTTATTGTATTATGTTTTAAAACTGCAAATTTCTGTATAAAATTTAAAAGAAGTAAAAACAAAACCAAAATTTATTAACATTAAGTCACTTCATTTCACAACTTCCTATGTTTTCTAATATATTGCGTAGGGCTTTGTATTTTACATAAGGCTCATATCACAACCCAGTCAGTATCATACAGAGCAAAACAAATTGAAAATAAAACAAAACTCCTGAAGTTTTCAGAGGCGAAGCGACTCCCCTCAAATCAAACATTAAAATGCATGTACTTGAGACTATAATGCAGCTCTAACTCCTGTTCCACCTCCTGTGAGAACTACGCCGGGCCCGCATGCTGAAGCACCTGAAGTAATACTCAGCGCACCAGTGTGCGAGATAGTTTGCTGTTTTAAAGTCTGTGAGTTTTTCCACAGGCAGAGGGAGTGTCAGTGGTGGGCTGACACTGAAAAGTGAGTAAACGACTTACAGTGAACATTCATGTCAGGTATTAATAAGGTTCTTTTTTAAAGAAATAATTCAGAAAGTGATTATCAATTTAAATTTACTTTGTTAGAATGTGTATATGTCCACATTTGAAGGAGAACATTTAGAATGATTTTGCAATTATACCAAAAATACAAGATACTGATTGCATTAAAATTATTCTAACAAAAGTACCTTATAAAAATTATTAAGAGGTGTTGTTTAAAGTCATCTGCCTACCTTTGTCCGTGTTTCTACTCGTTACATTCTCTGATGCTGTGGATAATTGCTGTTGATTACATTTGAGAATAAAATCTCTGTTTCTTTTAAGAGACATGGCCTGTGTATGTGGAACTGACCAATGAGAAGCTGTATGGCTGTGATTTCATTGTTAGCGCTACGGGAGTCACACCAAACACAGAACCTTTTCTCCACGGGAACAATGTAAGGTGAAATGTTTTGTCCAATACGAACATTTTGAAAGTATTAGTTCTTTAGGAAGAAGTCTTACTCTCAATCGTGAATAACTATTCCTTATTCTAATACAAAACTAAAGATAGCTGAAAACAATTTGGTTTATAGTCATGTATTGACTTATTCTTAAAATTCTTCAGCAGTTAACATCATAGCGTACGTGTCATCAAAGGAAAAAATACACAATTTATTTATCTAACAGTTGGTTAAGAGACTAACACCCGTTATGAATTCTCAGAAATGAATCTTAGACATTGTTATTTTCTTTTCCCTTTTAGTGCTTGGAGCTTATAAAAACAGGAATGTTATTTTCATTATGAGTGAGGCAATCGTATACTTACTGGGTACTTTTGATGTTGAAATCCTGAAATGTATGAGTGTGTTTCAGTGAGAATTCAGTCCCTGGCAAGTCAGCATAGCTGTGTAGATGTTGTAGCTGTCTGGTACTTTCTCATTACAGATTAGCATACCAAGCTGTAAAAATTTTGACATGTTCTTTTATTTTCATAATGAAAAAGTCATGTTTCACTTTTCTCTGTACTTACTGCTTATGAGGAACATCATTTAGTTTGACCTAGGAGAAGATGGTGGCCTGAAAGTGGATGGCCACATGCACACGTCACTTCCGGACATCTACGCTGCAGGCGACATCTGCACGGCCTCTTGGCCACCCAGCCCGGTCTGGCAGCAGGTGAGCCAGCACTTAGCATCACACGACTTTGTCAGGGATTCTTTTGGAAATAAAGCATTTTCTACCCACCCATCCAGCTCTCTGCTTTCTCAACTTTTCTACTGTAACTAGAAAGCAATCGCAAAGTTATTTTGTGATATTAAAAAGAAAATAATTTTCCCCCTTTTTTGGTAAGTTATATAGTAAATTGTAGAGTAGATAGGGATATCTTTTATTCTGTAAAGAATTTAGGACTGTTGCTTTACTTTTCATTCTCGTATGCTTATCAGAACCATCCAGCAGAACTCTGTGATGATGGAAATATTCTATAATTCTGCACTGTTCTGTTAGCCGCAAGTCACGTGGGTCACATGGGCGCTTTAGATGTGGCTGACATGACTGAAGAACGAAATTTAATTTTATCTACATTCAGTTAAATAGCTGTATACAGCTAGTGGTGACCATATCGGACAGCACAGCTTTAGATTAAAAATCAAACTACTGAGATCATAGATTACATAAATAAGATACTCTATTCCTGGATGATCCTATTCTGTCCTGCTGGTGATTATTATGAAAAAATGTTCCTAACAGTGAATAGCTTTCCTGCATCTTAATAACTTCCATCTGGATCTAGACCTCCCCCTGCTCACACAGTGTAGCCTGCATCCTTTTAAGGGGCAACAAAACTACTAAAGAAAGATAATCAAATACAGAAGGACTTTGTCTTAGGAAGAATAGAGACAAGGAAGATGCGACAGATTAAAAAGCCAGTCAACTTTACCCTTGTTCAAGACCAGTTCCGTAGTCAGGGCCATGCATTCGATGACCTAGGAAATGGGACATCCTGGAAGGGCTCAGTGCATTTTAAGATGCAACTTCATCCTTTTCTGTTTTTATGTGTAGAAGAGACATCAATAAAAAGAGTGTTTTTGGCCTGAGTGTTCCTGAGACACCTCAACTCACCTGTTTCCAGTGTTCTCTGTATCTTACATCATTTCTGTGGCTTAACTAGCAAATTCTTGGTTAGGAATTGGCATTTGTGGGACTTTCTTTTTATTTTTATTTATTTATTTATTTTGTTTGTTTGTTTGTTTTTTTGAGACAAGGCCTTGCTGTGGAGGTCAGGCTGGACTTGAACTTACTATGTAGCCCAGGCTGGCCTCAAACTCCTGGTGACCCTCCTGCCTCAGCCTTCCCAAGTGCTGAGAGTTGGGCATGTGCCACCACACCTAGCTCTTTTTAACATTTTAAACCCTCTCAGATAACTATATCTTCAATGTGTGTGATAATCTAATATAAAGAAAAATACCCAAAAAACAAAACAGAAGTCCCTTGTTTTAAGATTCATTTCTTAATTTGCACAAGCACTAAAAACATTAATTTATTTGACCTAACCCAAGAGGCAGACTTAAGGGATTTTGAGGCTGGAATACACTACTTAGTGTTCCAGCAGGGTGACATTGCAGGCCACTTCTTTTTGCCACTGTCTAGCTGTTACTATCGCTCAGTTTCCTCTGTTCCCTTGCAATACACTGCTTTTCGCTTTATCAAATCTACCTTTCTTATGGAGACTGAATTTTTTAAAAATCTTAACACTTTTATTATGAGCTCAAAGCTCATGTCTGATTGATATTTTGGCACACACAAGTCTGCATCAGGTACAGATGCACACAGAGGGGTAGAAGAAACTACTTGTTTATCTACACAAGTGTTGGTATTCTTTTCCACTGTGACTCCCCAGGCCAGTTTTCTGCTTTTATACCAGGGAATCCCAAAACTTTGTAGAAATAGAATAAAAATACAATTACAGGGAAATTGGCACTGTCATAGAGAAAAAAATTAAATGACTTCCCACAATCAGTTGCTGAAATCCAATGGGTCTGAGCCCCATCCAAGAGTGGTATATCGATATCTATCTGATCATCAAGTTTAATAGCACAGTAGGGCTTAACTAATACTTGAAAAGTGAAAGTTACTGAGAAATAGAACAAATTTTTCAGTGATAGTTTGAGATGTATACTAATGCTGATGACAAACTTTGAAGAGAGTACTGGTTAATTAAAATTTTATCCTTGTCTGATATAATCTGAAATATTCTTGTATAGAAATTTATTTAATAGAAATGTTATTGAAACACATACATGATTGACGGATGTCCTCAATTTTTATATACAGTAATTTAGATAGAGTAAAAAAAATAACCAAAATCACGGTGGCAAAAATAATAATAGCTAGAACCAACTGAACTGAAGGACTGTCAAGCATTAGACGTCTGTAAGCGAATTTATAAGCTGAAAATTAAAACATTTCCCAGTAATGTATAACTTTTTTCCATTCAGATGAGGCTGTGGACACAGGCTAGACAGATGGGATGGTATGCCGCCAAGTGCATGGCTGCAGCTAGCTTGGGAGACTACATTGACATGGATTTCAGCTTTGAACTGTTTGCTCATGTAACAAAATTTTTTAACTATAAGGTAAGATAGTTAAACAAATGAAAGCTCTTTCTTCTATTGGTCTGGTAACTTAATATACTCTATTTAGTTTTCCTCACTTAAAAAAATGTAAATAGTTTCAATCATTTTACAAAAAAAAAGTATTACTTCTTGAAAGCTAATACCTGGTATCATTGCTCTTAATTCTTAATTATTATATTACTACCTGTAGTATTATATTACTACAGTTACGAGGGAAAAAAATCTTTCTCCCCAAGGTTGTTCCGTGTTGGTACATTTCTAAGTTTTACTTGAGATTCATCTTGTCTTTGTGAGGGAAAGTAGCAGGCATCGTACTCAGGAATGAACCATGTGTTTTCCCATTTATAGTATTTTACTTGGTCTTTGTTGAATTATTCTGAAGGAGGTTTTTTCCCTTTAAGTTTACTGATAAGGAAAAATATATTCAAAAGCTTCAAGGAAATTAAGTAATCTGTCCATGAAAGATCGAACCCAGTTCCTCATTAATTACTTAAACTGCAGTTCCAGCCTAATGTAGTTCACGTTCTGTGTGTATATGTCTACAGTAGACACTTTTAATGAGTCTGTAGATAATGTAGTGTCGTTCTTTTATAGTCTCTAGATATTTCCAGTGTTAAAAATGTTAAGTGTTAATATATTCATTGATATTTTTAATGTTAATGTAAATTGTTGGCAGTGTTATCTGTAGAATAAATGTTTTGTTTGGGACCCTCCCTAATGATATTTTGAGTGGTAAAAATTTATTGAATGGTTTTTTTGCAGACTATTCTAACATGACCCAAAATAACTGCATATTATGTTTCCTTTTTTTGGTACTCATGAGAATAACTTTCTTTTATCCTTGTATACAGGTGGTTTTGCTGGGAAAATACAATGCGCAGGGCTTGGGCTCAGATCATGAACTAATGCTGAGATGTACCAAAGGACATGAGTATGTCAAAGTTGTCATGCAGAATGGACGGATGATGGGAGCTGTATTAATTGGTGAAACTGACTTAGAGGAGACATTTGAAAATTTAATTTTAAACCAAATGGATCTTTCACCATATGGAGAAGAGCTGCTAGATCCAAACATCGATATAGAGGATTATTTTGACTAAAATGAGATTTCTTCAACAATCACATAAAGTTCCAACTAAGGAAAACTCGAGTCAGTAAAATGAATGACTGAACTCATTTAAGGATGACCTCACAGAAGTGAAAAACACAGAAGTATTGCCTAACATCATGCCTGGGGCCCTGGGTTCAATTCCCACACTGACGAGGGGTAAAAACACAGAATAATGATGTTCATGGAAAAGTATTAAAGAAGTAAAATTCTAAGGATGAAATCAGACATCAGTTGAAGTGGTTTCTTTATAGATACATTTTTTTCCAGATACATTTTTCTAACACAAAACTGACCTCTTATTATATAAGAAATCTTAAGCTGGTCATTTTTATGCTTTAAAATTTCATATGTGATATAGCTTTGGAGCATATTTAGCTAACTTGTTATCTACTTAGCCAAAATGTACAAAGTAGACCAGATCCATTCTTTGATTGTGAAATGTCAAAACAGAAGTTCATAGTTTTATCTAAATAGAGACATAACAGTATTTTATTTGCTAACACTATTTATGTTGATGTCTTGCTCCTTTTTTGTTTGAATTGTATGGCTATTTTTATACCCGAAGTCACATATATTATCATACTTAAAATATCATTCATTTGTAGTGAAACACCTGTCAGTGTAACAGTGCTATCAAAAGGCAGTTCTAAAAAAAAAAGACAGTTCTGTCAAAGAAAAATTACAAAAGGCCTACCAAGGCCTAAAGAGCTTATGATACTTACATGAACTTGTCTCAAGTATTTTACATTTAAAGAATTTTTCTGAAAGACTCATTTTTCCCATTTCATATGGTAAAACTATTACTTTTTTTTTTTGCTGGTGCTGAGGATTGAACTCACGGATCTATGCTTCCAAGGTGAGCACTCTAACCACTGAGCTAAATCCTCAGCTCATACAGTAAAATTATATAATACATGATCCCCAATCAAAATATCTCAAATTCTCAAATCTTCAGAGATAAACTCTGAGATATAATTCTATAAGTATAAAACAGCAGTGCAATTGTTTTTAAAATTAAATGTTAACTACAAAAATAATGGTGTATACATGCATAAACTGTTCTTTTTGTGGAATAGTTAATAACAGTCATTTCAGGCATCATCAATTTTTCTTTTCTTGGCCCCTGGGTTCTTAGAACCAGATTGTTTTTGAAGCATGTTTGCAGACTTCTGGAAGTTACCTGAATTTTTTTCTCCCCGCTTTTTATCAGCTTGTTCGGAATGACATGTTTCAGATGATTCTGCCTATAAAAATAAAAAAGCAAGCACCCTGGGAAACGTTCAGCTCTTTGGTTTTCTCATCAGATTAATAATCTCAGAACATTCCTGCTGTATCAGTTAGTTCTGTTAAGTGTCCAGGGTCTGGTTTTCACCTTTTAAATTTCTACTCCAATATGAGCTCTAGCTTAAATAAAAGGTGCTGCATTGCCTGAAGAACCCTAAAGAATACTAGCAATATCCCTAGGCAGCAGGAGTACACAGCATGCTTTTGCAGGCTGGGTAGTATTTGTCCTGTTGGCTTGTAGCACAGACTTTTTAACCAGGGTTGATCCCAGCCAGTGCCCTGAAGGCAGGGGCCTCACAAAACGAGACTTTAAAATGGATTCCTCACATTCTAGGTGGTTGGAAACCCCTTAGTCTAGGTTGGGCTAGTCTGAATTCTTCTACTTAATACCTACAGTAAATAAAGTTATGTTACTATCTTCCAGACTTAGAATCCGAGATGAGAACTGACATCTGTTCTTCTTGTCAGTTGGATCTAGGAAGACATTACAGAAGGCACCCCATAGGATTTAATTTTTTTTAATACACAGGAATTGAAAATTAATAGCCAGTCACTTACTTTGAAACAGCTCTGTGTGGGCTTCTTCACCTGCATGGTAATAACATGTGCTTCACTGTTCAGAAGATTAGCTTTGGGTCCAACTTTCAAATATGAAATAGTAGCATAAGCTGTGAAACTGTAGTCTTCTCTGCAGAAGGTAAAAGCCAAAAATCAGGAAAGTTTTGAAGGGACCACAGAAAAATTCATAAAAGAAATACCCATAGTTTTAAATAACACCTTAATATGAAATAAAACAATACTAAAGGGCACAAATAAAATCTTCACAGAAAGTACAGTGGTACCTCGGTTCACAGACACTTTTGTTTGCAAACAATTTGGTTCACAAACACAAGTGTTGGGCAAACTTTTGTTTCCAAACTCTGCAGTGGGTGGCAAATATGACTGCAGCCATCTTTCCCACACCAACACAAATGTGGCCATCTTTTCCGAAACTGTAGAACAAATTAAGTTTGAACTGAGGTACCACTGTCCTTTTGTAATTTTTTGCTTTAAAGTGATCAATTAAGATTTGAGTTTATTAGTTTTCTATGGCATACAAAAGTTTAGATAAAATACCTACAAAGCTATTTATTCTGTTTCAATTAAAAAAATGAAGGAATCATAAAGATAAAACAAAAGGACAAGAATCGGATGTATACTTAAGATACTGCTGTAGAAGGAAGTGTGCAATTATTTTCTCCAGGTCTTCGCGAGGAAGCGTTGGGGCAGCAACACCAGCCACTCTCAGCTTCGCGGGGCCCTTTCCCATCCAGGAATCGATCAGTTTCAGTGGAGTGAGTTTTTCATTCAGTTCCTCTGACTGCTTCAAGATCCTGATTAGATCTCTACAGTATGCTGTTATATTCTTTTTTTCAAATGCTGCAATGAAAGAGATACAGTTCCTGGCAATTGGGATTTACAAATGAAGCCAAGGATAACTGTCCTATGTAGTTAAACTGGTTCAAAACTAGTTATCACTGTGAGCCACCCTAAAGCAATGATTTTTTTTTTTTATTTTTGTAATATGCTCTGAATTAAGACTAGGTTGTTCAAGCCTATTGCTAGACCAAGTTATGGTCCCTATACCACATTCTGGGATTTATAATGATGTAAACAATAAGTAAATAACCTGATTATCAGAAGGCTTTAGGAACCAAAATGTGTCTGCCAGACAGTGACTAAGGAGTGCCTTATAGCCATACAGGAGAACCTGTTTTTCATAGTGATCTGATTTGTGCTCAGTAAGTCAAATTCTAAAAATGAGTATAGGTTTCTACAGATTAGAACTTCCTGGACAGTGAGTGTTAATTAAGAAATGAGCACTCTGACTTATAAATCATGATTCTGTTAATTTGGTCAGTATAACATAGTCTAATAAACTTGTAAGTTTCTCTAACTACAAAATGAAAAGTGTAGTGACTGCCACCCACCCAGGCATCAGAACCAGTAAGGCCTTGTATCAGGGTTATTAGTCTGGTTTTTCAGAAACGCATAGAAGGTGAAAAAAAAAGTTTAAATACCAAGAGTGAGTGACAAGTATGGTGAATATTTAAATTTTTAAAAACTTGTTACAGTGAAAGACACATTGCCAAAAACGATGGAATAAGTGTACTTGAAGCAAGGGGAGATATTCTGAGGGGGATAAATGGCAGTGTGTCTTTAATAAATATTTCATAATCAGCCATATTTTTCTATCACACCTGAGTAATCAAATATTTATAGACATTTCTGTCAAATGAAAGTATTACGTTGTATCCTCATCCACTTTATTCACTGGATCTGGTGCAACTTCTGGCTCTTCCCCAAAGTCAAAACGACTGTGAAAAGTAAATGTTTTTAATCAGTTTCTGACATCAGAGCAGCCAAGTCATCACACCTAAAGACATTCGTGAGATAAGACTTAAGGAGCAAGAACAATGGGATAAATGGGTTTGAAGCAAGAGGGAGTATTTTGAGGGGGATTAATAGCAAAGTATCTTTTACTGTAATAATTTTTTTAAATTTAAACATTCACTGTATTTTTCTGTCACACTTGTAATAGAACCAAAACACCGCTAAATTAATGTCTAATGAATAGCTTTCATTATCAGGAATGAGTCACTATAATCTATTTTCCACTAAGTTTTCTTCCCAACCTGTGACTACAAGGTATCTCATGATAATCTGAGATTATCATGCTAGTTTTTTCATTATATAATGGCATTTCTATTCTGAGGAATTAGAGTTTTTTTCTTTATTTCTCAAAGATTTCACATGTCTTCAGTATAGCAGTATAAAATGTATGTATACACCTATAACTTTTATTTACCTTTTTTTCAAAATGTTGTATTTTCTGAATTTGGAAAATTTTGGTCACACCTTGTTTAATCTTTTAAATCCACTTGAGAGTCTAACTCTTCATTTAGTGCTACCGGTATACAATTATCCTGTAAAGATTTAAAGCAGACTTACAAGCATCTTTGCAGCAGTTATCACACATTTTGTTGCATGCTTCCGAGTCCCACACTTCATCAAAATGCTGAGCTATCAGTACGCGGCGACATCTGCAAGGACATTTAGAGACACTAAGCATCGAATGAGCTAATAAAGTTTTAAGACTCTCTACATCAGAGTACACTACAGGCAATAGCTTAAAACAACACTAAGTTATCTTACATTTCTATCATGCAGAAGCCTAACATGCATCTCCCTGAGTGAAAATCACGGTGTGAGCAGGACTGGGTTGGTCTGCAGGCTCTAGGAGAGAAGCTGCCCTCACCTCTCCCCGTTCCTCGACTTCAGGCTCCTTCCTCCATCGTCCAAGCAACAACAGCGGGTGCAGTCTCATCAGTCTGCCCCTCTCTTCCACCTCTAAGGACCTTGTGATTATACTGGGCCCACCAAGATAATTAAAATAGTTCATTTGAAGGACGGCTGATAAGCAACCTGAATTCCATCAGCGACTTTGATTTCTCTTTGCTCTGTAGGATAACGTATCAGTTCCGGTGATCCGGACACGGACACGGAGAGGTATTCTGCCCACTCACGACATAGACTTTAATTTTTTCCATGAGATAACCACTGCTTAAGTTATCTGTCATTTTGAGGTTCAGTATTTTGCAACTATTAAGAAAATACTCTTGATAGTAAGTTGCTTGTATTTCAAAGTATCAATATTTGAATCTAAAATCCAAAATATGATTTATGGTAATCTACTGTACTTTAAACAAAATTTTCATTTTTTCTTATGACTGTAGTACCTCGTGGAAAGAAAATACCACCTTCTATCACTGTTGGGTTATTGTTCCTCGTTTCAATATTTTGAGCCATTCTGTGATAAGAGTACAAGGGTGACAAGGACCGAGGGGCCATCAGGAAGCTGTATCTAAAGCCATTCTAAGGAGATTTTAATGTATTATATAATGAGAAACTTGACCCTGTTCGGGATTACTTCCTTGACACATCACCTGGGAGAATGGAAAGTGTTACTGAGCCTCACTCTCAAAATGCCGATCTCATCATACACCTCTTCAAAGTTATCACAGCCCATGGCTGTACAGCAATGCCAGAGAAAAATGGCTTCATCTCATTCTCGATGTGTGTCAAAACCTTCAATTAAAAAATGAGTTTTGGAGGATTACTTCAAAGATGGAGCACCTTTTCATGGGGTGAGTAGATCATAGAAGGTGCATGTACCAGTTTTTACCTTCAGACACCTGCTCTTACAGACTTGCACTGTGGTGTAAGGAAGTACTCACAATACCATACATTTTAATATTATGCTTGTCTTTAATTGACAAATTATAAAAAGGAATATGGCTCACTTGCTTATGTTCTGACAGTATGACACCATCTCATAAAGCTTCTGTTGTCCCACATTTTCCATGACCACCATTGAACTTATTCTGAATATATCTCCAAAGCCATAATACAAAATACAATCTGCTCTCGCGTCATCTCGACCTGTAGTTTGAGAAATCTTGAGATTGCATAAGTACTTTTAAAAATTTGTAACATGCAAAGATTACACGTAAAATGAGCTGGCAAAACTTCATGTTACATGTAGAAATTTAGGAATGTCAAAGTTTATTTGTAAGTGCTACTCTGAAGTTTTTTAAAGAAAATGACTGGAAATTTATCAACATTAGCTTTATTAAGTTGAAAAATGTGTCCACAAATGATTATTTAAGTTATAGATTTGAAACTTCCAGTTAAAGATTCAAGAGACAGAGATGAATATCAAATTAGCTTATCATATATAAGAAACAATGCAGCATGAGGCCCTGAGTTCGAGTCCCGGTACAAAAAAAAAAAAAAAAAAGAAACAATGCATAACACCCCGATAGCACATACATAAAATTTCCCTCCATGAAAATAAATATATATGGGCTAAAAAGATTTCATTGTTCTAAAAGTACTACCCAATAAAGATTTTAAAATACAGAATTATTAAATGTTTTTCATTTTTCATTTTTTTGTTTTTTTTTGTTTTTTGGTGCTGGGAACCGAACTCAGGGCCTTCTGCTTGCGCAAGCACTCTAACCACTGAGCTAAATTCCCAGCCCCAGAATTATTAAATGTTTGTAATGTGTCTTCTGGAAAAGGTTTCTAAAAATTGCTTCTGGATTTGAGTTCTACATACCTGCACGTCCACTCTCTTGGTAATAATTTTCCATGGATTTACTCATTGAATGATGAATAACAAACCTGACATCTGGCTTATCGATTCCCATACCAAATGCAACCGTAGCCACTACTACCTAAAATGTTTTAATACTTTATTAGTTAAGGCAAATGTAAATAGTTCTAAAGGTAAATAGGCTTCTATTGAAGATATATACTTAACCTGAATTTCATTGGCTGACCACCTCGTATGAACCTTGGTTTTATCTCCTGGTTCCATATTGGCATGGTAGGCCCCAGCATGAATCCCCAACTTCTGTAAACTAATAGTAACTTGTTCAGAGTCTTTCTGAGAAAAACAATATATGATTCCTGCAGTGAGATAAGACCAGGCATTAAAAATATATACAGTACATTCCAAGACAATGACTGATACAATGTACACAGAGAAAACAAGAATTATTAGAAATTTCAAGGCCCTAAGTACAATCAACCTTTGGGTCTAATTCAAAATATGATCACCAGCTTGCTGTAAGGCAGAAATGACCCTGGGCCACCAGTTTGGGATCCTACTACCTCTTTTCTCTCTTCAACTTTATCTGCCACTACATAGTATTTCTCAAACTGCTGTCCCACAGCTCCATAAGATGTTAACGAGTACGGTGTGAAAAAAAGTTTCATGTGCAAGTGAGTTTGGAAAACACTGCACTCGACAAAGTTAAAGAGGCTTTTCTGTTCTCTAACGAGGCCTGTTCAGAGCTTCCCATGTGCTGAAACACCCTATCAATTTCCAGGAGGGATAAATAGCTGCAGCCTTCCTCAAACTTACTTGACCCCAGAACTCCTCTTACCCAGGACACCCACTATCTTCTCCTGAAAATCGAGAAATGTGACTTACATGTACACTTTCAGTATCACTTGTCTAGTCATTAATCCTGGAGCATATGTACCGATAATCTCAATTCCATCCCTACTTACCCTATCAAGTACTACTTATTTCTTTAATGTAGCCTTTGCTATAAGGTATTATATTTTATATCCCTTTAGAACACCAGTGCTTAACCCCATTAGCTTGTACATAGCAGATACTTCACTAAATATGTACCACCAATAATTAACATTGTCATCAGGCCCATTCTAAAGCAATGAAGTAGAAATAAAAGTAAACCAGACAGTTCTATGACTCATAAAATGTGACATAAGAAAATGTCACACCCAGTTTCTAAAATCACTAAGTGAATTAATTATATTGCATTTTCAAGTATCTTCTGCCAAATGTTAATATTTTAAGTATTAGTCGTCTACCAGTACAATTATCACTGCAATTGGTTATTTTTTGAAAGTTACCTTTTAGTTCCCAAAGTTGGTTTGCTTTTATATTACCTGATTTTCCTTTGTATCTCCCATTAATGAGCTTTACAATATCCTCAATAAAATCCTCCGTGTTTGAAGGCTTTTGCCGAACCTATAAAAAAGCTGTCTTATGAAAAGGTACCTGAGTATCATTCAGCAGCCACCGACTCACAACTTCTGAGTTGCAGTGTTTCGCCAGGAAACTGCTTTTGGTCCATCAGTCTTTCACTCAGCCCACGGGCTCAACCCATCTGACTCGTCCTTACCACATCCCACACGCTTCTCTTAATCACTTTTTAACTTGCCAGATATAAGGAGGCGCAGAAGCCCCGAGTAACTTATCAATATGGAGTCTTTTATTTTCTGATGCGACTTTTACAAAAACATAAACCACAGCACAAATAGCTAACCTATGAAACTGAGATTAAGTCCATTCTTAAAAGGATTTAGAAAAGACAGCTATTAGGTTGATTTACTTTTTCAAGCGTGTGTATTAAAATCTATGTAAGATACTGGCAAGTGACAGTACTTTAATGATTTATTCACGTTTCTACTATGTAGCAATTTCAGCAGAGCTATCAATGGGGTCCTTGGTATCATTCTATCTTTTCTCTCTGTATTTGTACAAGAATGTATACAAATTTAACAAAAGTATGTGACTTGAACATATATATATAAAAGATAGCATCACTTAACAAGGCAGCATCTTCTATTTAAGGGATTATGAAGCACAAAAGATACATAAATAAGCACTAAAAAAATCTTACAATCACCTCCTAATGTTAAAAATTTTACATACTGTATTGCTCATTGTTACTCATGTAAGTAAACAACATGAAAAAGTATAATCTCTCTGCTATAATTCTTCAAAAAAGTAATAAATTGACATAAAAGTTACATACCTCATAATAAAGATTTGGACGATTAAAAGAAGCTGTAAAAGTAAAACAGTTTTCAACACACAAAATTTTCTGAGCATCCTTTAAAACATGGTTCGTTGCAGTTGCGGTCAGCCCAGTCAGCGATGTGTTAGGGAACTGCCGCTTCAGGATACCAAGTGCTTTATAATCTGAAAAAGACAAAGTGGGCCTCGCGCTGGTCTCGAAGGATTAAAGTAAATTACACTCTTCATGTCACGCGGAGGACCAACGACCCCTATAATTCATCGCCACAGCTGCCTTTAACAGGAAATTTGTAGTTGCCTGCTACTCTTCTTGAATAGGCAGGCTTTATTATACTTTAGAAACATTTTCTTGGCCACAGGTACAACTTCTGGTTGAAGAAAGGGAACATTAAACACGCCATCAAGCTGGACATTGGTCTCTACCTGCTGACCAGTACATTCAAGAGACAGTGTGGCTGGCCATAGCTTTTGAACCTCTTAAAACTGACAAAAGATAAAAGAAGCCATCAGCCAAAACCCTTCTACTGCTTTGAATCCTGCTCTTCGCAGAACCTATTTCTGGGAACCCTTCTGGGCTCATACTCATCATACGTAGCTAGATCACTACCTACACGGTCCTGCGTGACTCCTCGGTACTTAAGCTATCTGGAGAAAAATGAAAAAGAAATGTGGTAGAAACAGCTAAATGTGAAGGTAGAGGACTACGATGAAAACATGGAAGAGAAAGCAGTTACATGGAAATTCATAAAGTTTCAAGCAGGTAGCACTTGAATTGGGGCTTAAAGAATAAGCAGATGTTCACTAAGCAGAGGAGGCAGAGAACGCAGTATATAAACTGCAAATACAATGGCATGCAATCGCTTGGAACATTTGCACAACAGCAAGCAGTTCACTGGGGCAAACCCATAGGGTGCTGTGCTAGATAAATCTGTCGTCCAATCTACTCTGCTGGGAATTCTATTTCCCAGAATTCCTTCCATGCCTGCTCCTACGTTACAGTGACACAAGTGAAGAATGTGTGCAAGACTTGGGAGGCAGGATGAACCAGCTGCCATCACTCCTTGAAGATCTTCCTAGGCAGATAGGATTATGAATAGATGCAGAAGTGCCCAGCCAGTTCCAGCGTGGCCCAGTTGTTTTCCACTCCTCACCAGGCTTTTCTTCCCGACTGCAGCCTTCCTGATCAACAGCAGCTCCATCAGACACTTAGCAGCAGGCCCAGAGCAGTGACAGCTGCCTAATGAAATCAGTAGTAGAGGCCTTTCCCCAAGCTTGCCTTTGTGGTCTCCATTGGCACTGGATAACTCAGTTGCAGATTCCTCTACAAGTTCTGGTTTATTCTCCTGCAACACTGCTTTGGGATTAGTAAGTGACCCTCAGACTTCCCTAGTTCCTCTTACAATTGTGCAAAGTCTACTTCCTGCAAGTAATCTCTGTGATGATTACTCTTGATGGTCAACCTGATTGGCTTGAGAGCTACCTAAGGGATTAGTAAAGCACACTTCCGGGTGTGTCTGGGTGGGTCATGGGGGTGTGACATTGGGGACTATGGTCCCTGGCCCTTTCTTCTCTGGGCTCTTTCTCTGCTTTCTGCTTTCCAGGTCCCATAAGTTGGGCAGCTTTCCTCTGCCATGATGTTTCTGACTTGGAGCCAGCTTACCATGGAGTGAACCTCTGAAACTGCAAGCCAAAATAAACCTCTTATACTATAAATTGTTTATGTTAGGTATTTTATCACAGCAATGGAAAAGCTGACTGATACAGTCTCTTATCCTACAGCATTCCTAGTGACACTGTTTCCCTGCCTGAACACTGATACTCTCATATAGAAAGCAGGTATAAGTAAAACAATGAACAATACTGTCAGTTGATTCTAATAAGTTAGGACTTAGGATATGAAGAGTTGACATGTAATTTTCAAGCCTAACAAAGGACATAAATACTCATGTTTCAGAAATCATCCTTTGGAGGCAGTGCAAAGGATAGACTAGAATAGACAAAAGACTAGACAAAGGAAAATCAGTTAAAAATTGGCAGAAAAAAATATTAGAGAATACGAAATAAGTCAGGACACTACAGATAAATTAGAAAGAAATGACTGAAGAGAAATACATGAACTGGAACCCCATGGGTCCTAGTGACTATTAGGATATGGAGGTGGCAGGGGGAGTGTGCAAAGACAAGGAAGGAGTACTATGCTAACCCATTCATCAATAGACAAATATTGGCCAAGCATGTCTCTAG
Organism: Hystrix cristata; assembly: GCA_004026905.1. Classification (NCBI taxonomy): domain Eukaryota; kingdom Metazoa; phylum Chordata; class Mammalia; order Rodentia; family Hystricidae; genus Hystrix; species Hystrix cristata. Next base: position 53,409 of record PVJO010009172.1, read on the forward strand.
GCAAGGGAGATGAAGTAGTAAGCAAGGCAAAGAAACCACACAATAAAAAGAGTGAACCACCACATAATCTATTTCCAAAATGATAACTGTTTATAGTGTAAAGCCCCCATGAGAGAGGAAGAATAGGAAATTAGTACATAGAAGCAAATTATATATTGCCTCATGGGGCCCAGTCAAGAACTTTGAATTTTAGTCTCAGTACACAGAGAAGCTGCTGGGTAATTTAGGTGGGAAGTAACATTATTTGATTTATATTTAGAAAAGATCACTTTGGTTGCTACGTGGAGAATGAGCTGTCAAAGGATAAGACTGGAAGCAAAGACTAGTCAGAGAATTAGCACCAGAGACCAGCGGAAAGGAGCACAATTAGACTCAAGAGATAGCAGGACAAAGAAAAAGGGATTCATTTTAGAGGAGGAGCTGTCCAGACCTAGTGGCAGGTTAGACATGCAGAGGTGTGACACATCAAGGATGACATGTCATCTCTTCAGTTATTCTCCTCTGCTCTAATCCTGCCCTTCCCTATTCTGCATGCTAATGTCAGCTCTGCCAGATGGCCCAACAGGACAGCCGGACAGGCTGTCTGCTGTGTGCTTGCTCAGGGTTCCGTGCACGTCGCCCCAGGGAGACTTCTTCAGCCTGCAGCAGCACTTTCTGGCTTCAGCAGCAGCCGAACACAGCTGGCAGCTTTTGCAGAATTTGAAGAAGCATCTTTATCATGCATCTACCGCGCTCTGTCTCTAGAAGAGACCCCCGCACCAAGCAGCTGTGCCTCCTCAGGGTTCTGAGGGCCAGTTCCCGGGTGCCTCATCTGCCAGCCTTTCCCTGTCCTTCTAACCCCACAGATGCTGGCTGCTTCTTCCAGTTTTCACTTCTACGGTATCTTTGAGGTTTTTTTACATTTTAGTTACCTACTTAGTAAGTTTTTACCTAGTTAACTTCGCCCTCTGCATTGGAGGCCTCGGGCATGCCCGGCAAGCACTCTACCCCTAAGCTACATCCCCAGCCCTTTTTTTTTTTTTTTTTTGAGAAAAGGTATCTCTAAATTATGGTATCTCTAAAGGTATCTCTAAACTTGCAATCCTCCTGCCTCATCCTCCCAAGTAACTGGAATTATAGGCATGTGCTATCACACCCAGCCAACAATTCTCTAAAAAATTATGTGTTCAAATAACTAAAATGGTTTCTGTCTCCTGACTGAGGCCTGAATGACACAGACACACTCGGCCCTCCTTATGCATAGGTTCCATATGAACTACCCAGTATCTGGAAAAGAACTGCATCTGTACCACACACGTACAGAATATTTTTCTTGCCATTATCCCCTAAACAATACAGTACAACTGTTTAGATAGCATTCATATTGTATTAGGCATTACAAGTAATCTATAGATGGTCCAAAGTACACAGGAGGATAAGTATAGCATACATGTAAATACTGTGCCACACACGGCTTACATCTTCAGGCCAAGATCATTGACGCCAAGCAGAATCGGCATGACAGAGAGACACAGCGGAGGAAAGCCGCTCATGTCACGGCAGCTGGGAAGCAGATAGTGAAGCGAGGAGCCCGGGAGGGAGATGTACCCTTCCCAGTCACATCCCCAGTGACCCCCCACTTCTATTAGACCCCGCTTTCCAACAGTAAGTCAGCTGTCTTGCCTCCATGATTCGATCACTTCCAAAAGCCCCACTATGCGCACAGGAGGCCTTTGCAGGACATTCTTGATCCAAATTATAACAGGACTTCAACACCCATGGATTTTGGAATATGCCAGGATCCTGAAATTGGTCCCCATGGAAACCGAGGAACTATGTGAACTCCTAAAATTTTGGCTTAGGCAAATATGTGTTTGAATGATTTTTCTAAGATAGAGAAGATGAAAAAAGAAATTGCTTGAGAGGAGGAGGGAGAAAAACCAAAGGCCTCAAGAGAGGGGAAGATGTCTAGTAGCACAATGGGGCAAACAATGATCCCCAGTCACAGCACAGACGGAAAAAGAATACCTCTTTGGGAGGAATTTAGTTTTGGTGACTTAACTTTTAAAGACATTTCCAAAAACAATTAAGAATATAAATTTGAATTTTAGAAGGTAATTAGATAAGGTAATAATTTATTGCAGCATGGCAGCAGATCCGTGGCGATGATGTAAGCCGTGACTGCACAGACGCCATGGTAACAGACGTAAGTAACCAGACCACTCCTATGACAATACAGTGTCAGGGTCAAAAGTCAGAAACCTTCAGTGGCCGCCAGGTAAGAACTGTGTGGTTATGATAGGTTAGGGTTCTCAGTAAAAACAAGACTACACGTCCTGCCTTCAGCATTTAACTCAGAATTAGAACAAGAAACAGTGTCCCAAATAATTCAGAAACTAGAAAATTCAGTTTTCAGGCCACAAGTTCACTACTCCAGAACAAATGTAAGAAGAGGTTGTTGCGGCTTGTCCAGACATCCCCTAAAACCTCATGCGGTCACAGGTGGGCTTCAGAAGCAGTCGGGTCAAGAATGTGTGATGCGGGGATCAAGGCTGTGTGATTAGTACATTAGTCCACTGACGGGTTTGGCATAGTTCTGGGTATAGAACACAGGAAGGCCCACCCTGGGCGTGAGTGTGACCTACCCTAAGGGCGTGAAGCCTAGATAGAATATAAGAGACAGAAATGGAGCTGTTGCCATCACTTGCTGCTTGCTACTCCACATCTGGCTGCCTTCTGCCTGCCCTGCTTTACCATAGACTGTTTCTCCTCTGCGCTGACCCTCCGCCAGGCCACCCTGCCTTGGAGCCAGTCGACCATGGACTGAAACCTCTGCGAACTGTGAGCTGAAATAAACCTTTCCTCCTTTAAATTTGGGTGTCAGGTATTTGTCTGAGGAACAAGCAAAGTAAGACAACAGTGAAGATTGAAGTCAGAAATCTTGAGAACACTGCTATTTAAGGAGGAAACAAAGAACAAAGAGGATGAAAATGGAAAGAAAGAAATTCAGAGGAGTTACATGACCGTGAAGAAGGGAGGAGAAAACAACAAGGGTAGAGGTGAGCAGTGTGAAATGCTACTGACGTTATGTGGGAAGAGAAAGGAGGGTTAGGTTGGCGAGTGAAAGTCCTAGGAGTGGGACCATCGGTGACCTCTTTCAGTACAGTGCTGGGGGCAGAAGCAACTCAATCAATTCAGAAAGAAGCAACAGTGAAGGTGGTAAGCTGAGAAGTTTGATGATGAAGGGAAGAACAGACATAGTATAACACCATGCAGTGGTAGAAAAAGTTAAAAGCATTGTTTCTGCTGTGTTTTTAGGGAGGGGATAAATGAAACCGAAGGTACCTGAATGAGGAACTTGCAGAATAAGATTTTCAGAAGGCAGGAAGCATGGGGTGGGAGTGGTCATAGTTTCCTGTTATGGTTTGTGTTTAGATGTCCCCCCAAAGCCTCATGTGGTAAGAGGTAGCTGGATCTAGAGTGGGAGGCAAGGGTGTGACATTAAAATTAAGGGTATTAGGATTAAGGGTGGGAGCGCTCCCCACCCTAAAGACAGGTAGCCTGGATAAAATATAAGATACAGGAAGAAGCTGGTTAGCTGCTTGCTTGCATCGCTTGCTTGTATTCCTTGCCTACCTTGCTGACTTCTGCCTGTCTGCCATGCCACCCTGCCTCAGACCCAGCTGACTGTGGAAACCTCTACAAACTGTGAGCCAAATAAACCTTTCTTCCCCTAACTTTGGGTGTCGGGTATTTTGTCCCAGCAACAAGGGAAAAGTAACTAACACATTACCCTTATAAAGTAATTACTCTTTTTAAACCTACAAATAGAAAAAGAAAAATAGTGCTAATGCTTGGAAAGAGAAAGAATTACACTTGCTGGCACCTATTTCCTAGGAAGCAGGAGGCCTCCGGTAGGTGTGAGTTAGGGCCTAAAGAGAAAGTTAATGATACAAAAGACTTGCTGGAAGGAATGTACCAAGGAGGTGAAATGGAGACAGATGAAAAGAAAAGCATGATGAAAAGCTGAACTGAGGTGGAAATTAATGCAGTTATGTAACCTTTTCCTGATAACGTTTAGTAGCCAAACAGCAGGAACGGAGAAAGCAAAGTCTGGATGGAGCCAGCACCACAGCTGGGCACAGGACTTGAAGCAAACTGGGGAAATAGCCAAGTGATCCAGGGCAAACCCAACAGAAGGAGTCAGGATGAGAAAAAGAGAGTGTTCTGCAGAGATGGGAGCTATGGACAAATACACAGGGAGGGATGCAAAACGCCTCAGGAGGAAAAGAGGGCGAAAGCAGGGAGTACAGTTTTTGAATTTAAGATTTGTCAGACAGCACAATCCTGAGCAACTTAGTTCAGGCTCTGACTCAGCTTACTTAGGTAGGCAGAGTGGAGAAAAGGGCTAATAAAACATCTCATAGAATTCTGACAGTGAAGAGTCAGATGGAATGCTGAAGACACCCAGAATGATAAATAAAGAAGATAATCTGAAGCAGATGCTAATTTCTCAACAAATGGGACAAAATACTGAGAGGTCATAAATGCCACACAGATACATCATATTGGCTAGTAAACATATGTCTCAGAGGATAAAGACAATTAGACTGAATGCTGCAGTAAGAAATAAAGAGATTAAGGATTCTGCCTCTTGGTCCCCCTCACACTAAGACAAGAGAAAATGAGTAATTCCCTCGTGAAAGGACGATTTTAATGGAAGCAGAGATTTCCACTGCACTGAGTAAGAGCCTGTCCCTAACACCAAGGGGTTTTGTAGATAATGCACACATACCAGGTCTGAAATCATGTCCCCACTGACTGCAGCAGTGAACTTCATCCACAGCAATTCGAGTAAATCTCCTTGCTTCATAAGCTTTCTCTAGTCTTGACATAAACATTTTGCTTTTTGCAATTTTCTCCGGAGTCACATAAATTAGCTTTAACTTGGAGTTTTTATTTACCATTTCAGCATGAACCCATTTCACATGCTCCTATTAAAAGGCAAAATAGACACAATTAAAGTAAATTAAGCTAGCAGACTACAATTCTAAGTGGAAAATGAAGACACTCATTACTCAGAAGCAACAGCCTGGGGCTCTTCTAGAAGCAGATGTTTGGTTCATTAAAACTGAAATTATGTCCCTGTACAAAACTTCATGGCAGCTGAGCAAATACTAGACTAGTGATTCACTTACATCCAAATTGTTGATGATAAAAAAATAATTTTAACTTGGCAAACAAAAAAATGAACATAAAAATACATTCCAGTAGGGAGCATTTATTCTATAAAGCCATAATTTTAAATTATACATAATAATTTCTAAAATGTGAGCCAAGTGCTACAGATAAGGTTATAAAGATGGGTTTCATTAATCTTCACATTAAATTTATAATCACTTCATGTATCTGTGAACAGAATTCTTGGTTAGCTACTTTAATGCTATCAAAACTACTTATACTTTATTTAAATATAAAGACCATGGGATTTTATAGAGTATTATCCATTAAATTAAGGTTTTCTGAAAACCCTAATTTGGAAAACCTTAATCTGAACACCAGTAAAGAAGGGAAGATAATCAAGCATTTTCACCTTGCAAAGAGTTAGTAAGAAAAAACCTCTTCTTTATAGAATAACTGTAGTTAATACATGAACCCAAAGAGTGGTGAAATTAAACACCACGACTGTGCATCTTCCCGATGAAATCACAGCTCCGAGGCTGGCAGCCATTATCAGTGGCTGCTAAAATCATCAGCTGGAAAGCTGGTAACAACAGATCAGGCAGACAGCACCCAAACATACTGATCAAGTTTAACATCCCAAAAAGGTAACCAGGGATTACGCACCTCCTGAGTGACACTACAGGAAGACTGTATCATCATTTGCCAAAAAAAAGAGAGAGAGTTTAGATACAAAGATGCCATTAGATCTGACTCATAAACAACATCACAAGGATGCAATCAAGAAAATCCAGAACGTAGAAAACTACAGGAAAATTTAGCTGGTGTCGTCAACAATTTACTTAGGAAAACAAAAAAGAGATGAGGGGAATCTAAGGGTATATTAACATCATGCAATATAACAGAAGAATACTATCCTAACCTTGATTTTAAAACAATAATAATAGTGATGATGAGACAGAAAAAGCTGAATATTTTAGTTCATGATGTTAAGGAATGATATTAAGTTTTTTAGACATAATTATAGGAGTATTGCAGTTATCCTTTTTCAAGTTAGACATACATACTGAAGAATTTACAATTAAAATGTGAGACACAGGATATGTTTCAGATAAATAAACCAAAGGAAATAGAGTAGGGAAAACTGGGGATATAGATGAAGAAAGATGGGCCACATATTGATAAGTGTTAATGGGAGTAATGAGTACGTGGTTTTTATACTAGTCTCTCTAATTGTGTACAATGTTGACAGTTTTGATAATATGCTTTTTGAAAAAGAACAGCTGCAAGATGGAGTCTAGTATTCCTATGCCTCTGACATACATTTTTGTTTCTTTATTTTATATATATACATATCGATATAGATATATAGACAGAGCTAGAGATATGTTTGTTTTTTCAATGCTGGGGAATGAACCTAGATCCTTACACATACTAAGCAAGTGCTGCTCTATTGCTAAACTACATCCCCAGTCCTTTCTTTATTTTTTTAAAAAAGAAAAATAGCTGGGAAATGCTCCATTCTACAGATACTCCATTTCCAAACATTAGAAATTTCACAAGTATCATGTGTCTTTGTTGTAATTTACTTTTTGAATCTAACTAGATTGCACAATAGAAATTCTTCCTTTCTCTTTTAAAAGAGATAATACAAAACATATAGGCAAATGTTTCCTATAAAGTGCCAGATAGTAAATACTATGTTTTGTGGGCTACAAGGTCTCTATCACTACTCAGCTCTGCCATTACAGTGTGAAAGCAGCCATAGATAATAGTAAATGAGCATGACTGTGTTCCAATAATATTTTATATATGGGTGCTAAAATATGAATTTCATATTGTTTCACATTTCACAAATATTGCATTTTAAAATTCTTTTTGACCATTTAAAAATATAAAAACCATTCTTAGGTCACAGGTCATATAAAAATAGGCTATGGACTAAAACTGGCCCATGAGCAGTAGTTTATAACTCCTGATAAAAATACTTAACAGTTTATAATTTTATAGGCAACTCAACTCTAGCTATGACTCCTATTTCAGTCCAGAGTTTAAATATTAAAAAAAGGAAAACAAAACAGAATTCATACCTTAGAACTAGAAGCATTTAACATGGTAGCTGAAATTCCTAATTGTTTTAAAATCATTAATTGGTCTTCCATAAGAGAGATCAATGGACAAATCACAAGTGTAAAACCTAAAAAAGAAACAATCTACTTTAAACTTTATACCACCAGCAGAATGAGCTGTGACCATTCACCTTCTTTACTGTAATATATAGGAATTATACAGCAATTCAGAAAATTTTCAGTGCAGTTTTAACAATATACTACCTATTTCTCACCCTCATTCATAAGGGAGATAGATATGAATAAATGACAAAAGATGCCATGACTTGTATCTAGATGTCTCCCCAAAGCCTCATGCACTCATAGGTGGGGCTTTTCTGAGCTGGCTGGATCTAGGATGTGTGAATAAGGATTAAAGGTATGTGATAACTAAATTAGTTCATTGAATGGCTTGCCATAGTTCTAAGTGTGGATAATGAGAAGGCCCAACCTTGGTGTGGGTGACACCAACCAATCGGCTCGAAGCCTTCATGGGATAAAAGGGAAAGACAGGCTCACTGTTTCCTGCCTGCTATGCCATGGACTGTTTTTCCTCTCATGCCCCTCTGCCCTGCCTCTTGCCTTGGAGTCAGGCAACAGTGGACTGAAACATCTACAAATTTGAGCTAAAATAAGCCTTTCCTCCTTTAATTTGCGAGTGCCAGATATTTTGTCCCAGCAATGAGGAAGTAACTAACACACAAGGTGAGTATAAGCTAAATAAGCAAATATTAGACTAAATAGAAATTTCTCTCCTTATTCAGTCCTATAAAAATAAACATAGATTTAAGTATTCTGAGTAATGAACTTGCTATAATTTTTAACAATCATTATTTATAATCTTGGTAAATTAATATAAACCTGGTCAAATACTAAACAGTTACAAATTATCCCAAAGCTTTCCAAAAGAAACAACAGACTGTATAATTAAGAATGCTAGTGGCATGAGTATTCTACTTTTAGTACTATACTAATTTAGTCTGAGTAGAAATCAGCAAACACTGTATTTACTGAAGTTAATAATATGCTCCCTTTCTCATAACTAAGTTGTTTATAATTATGAGATAATCTACATTATAAAAATTGTATGGCTTTACATTTATGTAGTTTGTTTTTTACAATAACCTGACAGAAGGCAGATATTTGTGTATCTACATACACAAATTATGAACTTACCAGGGATTTTGCCACTTGATTATTGTCTCTCCTATTTTTCTCCCTCTGTCTCATTTACTGACATCTTACTTATTACATTTAACATAGTCAAATCTTCCTCGTCTTTAAAAAAAAAAAAAAAACCTAGATACTTTCTATGGTCTGAATGCTGGTGCACATCCCCCAAATTCTTTACCTGAAACCAAATACCCAATGGGACAGTACCAAAAGGCAAAGCCTTTTGGAACATGAATAAGTCATGATGTCGAGGCCTTTATGAATATGATAATTCCTTTATAAAAGAAGAGGAAGGGAAGCCCTTTCTGTGAAGATGCAGCACAAAGATGGCATCTAAAACAGGCCTTCATTAGACACCAAATCTGCTGGTACCCTGATCTTGGACTTCCCAGATACCAAAACTATGAGCACTAAACTTCTCTTGTTTATGTTACCCAGTGTAAGGTATTCTGTTTTAACACCTCCAACAGACAACAGCACCTAATTTATGGCACTTTCTCTTCCTCCTCATTCTTTTCCAAAGAGTGCCCCACACTTAGCAGCTCCGCATCTTCAACTCCTACTCACTTCCAAACCAGTGCTATTTGGTTGACATAAACAATGAAATAATTCACTCCTAAGGCTTTAATAGCCTTCTTCAGATTAACAGCCTCCAACTCATCTAATTTAGATCTCTCACACCCAAGTTTAAGATCCAAATAGTCTCCACTCGCAGGGCAGTTCCACCTAAATGTTTTAGAGGTGTCATAAATTTAGTATGTCTCAAATTGAATTTATCATCGTCTCTTTATTTCCATTTCCAAATAAGTTCTTTTCCCAGTGTAACCTATTTCGGTATGTAACTTCTATTAATATAGAGACAAATAAAAATACACTTGATTTTTACATATTAAATTGGGAATTTGTTTGAAAAAGAATTTTAAAATATTAAGAGAAATCATTTCAATTTAAAATTCCTTCTTATTAATACATACCATCTGAACATAATGCCGGTAACTGGTAACACAAGCTCTTTCCACCTCCTGTAGGCATAACAAGAAATACCTCCTTTCCAGCCATTGTTACATTAACAGTTTCGAGCTGAAGTGGTCTGAACTTCTGCAGTTTGAAGACATTTTGCAGAACATCTTTAACTTTGTCAGACCATGGAAAATCTAGAAAGAGAAAAAATAAGCTAAAAATCTTAGAACTGTTAGGATTACAAGTGAGACACAAACATGATTGATTGTTTTGATAGCATACAAAACTCAAGACACACATACTTAAGACGTTTAATATTCACAAACCTTTAAACTTTTGTAATAATAATTTTGAGATTAGTGAAACTCACTAAGTCAAGCAAAAAGGCAAATTAAATGATATATTAAGAAATATAACAAAATAAAGGAAACATTTGCCCATTGAAAATTCACCCACACCGAAGAGGAAGGTGTTCAATCCGGTATTTGAAAAACAGTCTGAACGTTGATCAGGAAATTTCTAGTACCATATAAAACTGAACTATCTTAACCAATATCTCGAGTTTTTGGTGAAAATACCCTGTGTTTACAAGTCAAGCACCAGAAAAGAATCTCCTTAAAAACATCACAATTCCTTCTAGAGTTATAGTATTCTGTTATAATAAATTACAAACATAATGCTTTATTAAGGATTTTGAATTAATCAAGAATGATTTGTTCGTTATGTCAGGAAAATAAGCAAGACCTTGACAAGGAAGGTGAATAATTTATTTTTTTTAAAATTTAGTTGAAATAAATATTGTATTTTTCAAGCACTGATCAATCTTGTTAAAACAACTTTTGGAAAAATAAAGCCCAAACTGTAAATGCTTAATTTAAAAAGACTACAGAATGGGGATAAAGAATGGGCTACTTCCACGAATGGCAGTTTTACCTCTAAGTCTTCTAGAAAGCACAGACCCATGTGAAATCATCTAAATTCTAATTTTAAAAAAAAAAAAGGAGAAACACAAACAAAACTAGCAAAGAAAAAAGAAAAAGCAAACCTTCTTTATTCCAAGCAGCTGGTGAAGAATCACATTCTTTGCTAGCTCCAGCATCTGAATTCTCTAAACACTGCTTTATTTTCTTTGTTAGGACTGATTTTCTCTGAAGAAGCTCCTGCTGCCTTTCCATAAGTTCTTGAATTTGAATGTCTACTGCATGCAGCTCACTGGTCACGGAATCCAGCTCCTCAGTTAGAGCTATGGGGCAGGAGGAGAAACAATGACTTCCTGGAGTTAATCGCAATTTTGATTTTCCCTATTGAGTTCTTGAAATTCCTTGCCATCTAAACCAATTTAAAGTACTTCAGTAGAGCAGTTAATGCCATATATTTTGGAGGCACACAGACCTGGGTCCCATCTCAGGCTCACCTTTTACCTGCTAAATGACCTCAGGCACTAGACTTATCTGCACCTCAGTTTCCTCTTCTATAAAATGTAGATAGTTCCTAACTTTCATAACTTTATTATGTGTGCTAACACACTGACAGTTCTTAAAAAGTATTTAGTATTTGGTTACAATTTTAATAAATCATAGATACTATTCTTATTATGTTGCACAGAAGTGGTCCAACAATCTCTTAAATCATCTAAAGAAAGAGACCAGACCGTGAAACAAAGTGAAACCAGCCCCTATTAGAATTGGTATTACAATTTCACCAGAATTAATTTATAAAGAAGCCTCATGATATGATCCTAATCAATCTGAGTATCAAAGTCAAAATGAGATTTTTTTTTTTAACAACAATAGAAGCTAGAGAAATTATAGACTGGTGCTTTCTAATACAGTTGTCTGAATTAATCAGTCATAAGGCCTCTTCCCACAATGAAATCTTACAGTTTTCATTTGAAACAGGACATGGTGGTGGCTTTGTATTGTACCAACCGCCTGAATTCTCTGCCCTGCATGATTCTGGGCTCGATGCGGCTACAAGTGAACTTTGAGTGATGGAAAAGATGCAACTGAGGCGGCAGCCGCGTTTACCCTGGGGTGACAGGCATGCAGTGAGGTGCTGCTGCAGCTCACACTCAGCATCCGCAATCTGCTGGTTTGCCATGTTGAAATGGGGCAGAACCCAGTTCCTCCAGCTCCTGCTAAATCTCCCTGAGGCACCAAGTTAGCCCGCAGCTTCCTTGGCTTCTCTGAGTCTTTCGTTAGGTGTGTCAGCAAGTTTCTACGTCAAAGGTACCAGCTCTTCAACAAGACCCCAGCATCCTAGAAGTCAGAACCCTGGAGGGACAACACTGATCCACATACAGTGAGAAGCCGATGGGTTCCACTTTGTCTCCACGCAACCCAGCTTGTCCTTGCAGGTTCTGGCTCGTCCCCAGGGGAGTTCATCCTTACGCTGCTGCACTTTACATGCATCTTCCTCAGTGCTGGCACTGCTGACCAGGGATGGCTGCCTAGCCAGCTCCATGATCAAATAAGCACCAATCCCTATAATAAACCTCTTACAGTCCGCTCAATAGGTCAGCTTATCTGAATAAACCCTAAATAACACAGAATTCTGATCCTTAGAACAGACATGTAATGGGTTCTCTGAGCTGCTCTTGGGCCACCTCGAATTGATTCTCCGATCTGATTAGATTCGAAATATTAATGACCCTCTTTCCACACGTAACCAGGGCATAGCTGTTACATGGCACGCAGTGGGAAAAGGTATTTAAAATAATGTCCTAGAGACATCAGTAAATTAAGTTACGTAGCAAAGACAAGGCTCCAGGTGATCAGTGTTTGCTGTTACAGAACATTTTACTGAGAATTATGGAGTTAGCTGGTTGCTTCTATGTACGCAGAGAACTTCAGGAGGGAATGCACAGTCTGTATTAAGGGACCTTAACGTTTCTATGGTTGTCCTGAAAGAAACTTTTATTACCTGCAACTACAGGGCCAAGATTTCTGAAAATCAATCCTAAATCTAAATTCCACGAGTGGCTGAATTACAACGCAAATTAAATTCTCAACCTCAATTTTCATGCACTTGCCTAACAACTGCAAAGCCCTGAGTTCAAGCCCCAACACCAACCCCTCCAAAATCTCATTTTTGTCATGATATAAAGATTACTTGGGTCAACATTTAATAAAATTTAAGTTGTTACCACTTATTACTAACATTCAGCCTGTGAAAATTAGTCATGAAACAAAGCCATTCTGTATTCATATTTATATCTAAATAAATAGTAAGGTTGTATGTGTTGTGCATGATGTGTGTTGTTCCACATCTAAAAATTTTTTTTAAGTCTGAAAAGAATCCTATTTTGTTATCGCACTGGCTGAGGTAGTGTGAGACAAGGACCAAATCACTATACCATACAAAAGTCTGAAAAATTATCAAGTTCCTTCCTCTGCTAACCACCTGGTAACCTAATAGATAGCAAGATTTTGTTTTATAAGTTCCGTACAATCTCATGAAGTTATAGAAATAACAGAAATACAGCAAAACTCTAAAGAGTGGTTGCATGGGAAGGTAAGATAATGCATGATTTTCTTTTATACTTAAAATACTTCAAATAACTCTACTTCCAGGAATTTACCTTATCAAGGAAATACACAGTGTGACTGAAAAATGCAATTAATGTTTAAATTTTAAAACATTTATTACAGTAAAACACACATTGCCATTAATCTTCCTCAAAATATTCTCCTTGTCTTCAAATACACTTACCCATCATTCTTGCTACTTTCTGAACCAGTTCTGGAAGTTGTCTTAAGTGAGTGTCTTCAGTTGCACTATTGGGCTTCCTTGAAGACCTGAATCAATCTAAAATGTTTACTTTTCATGGTCTTTTAGACTTTGGGGAAGAGCTGGAATTCTCAGAGTACCAGATCTGATGAATACAGTGGATGAGGACACGCCACAATGTTTTTACAAGCCTGTCTTTCTGTTGGAGGACAATCAGCAGTAGCATTCACTGTATTTTTTTTTTATCATACCTTATAAAGACACTTAGGAAAAAAAGAGTTCCAATACTGCTTCAAGAAGTGGCAAGAATGATAGGATACAAGTGTTTGAAGAAAGGGGGAGTATTTTGAGGAAGATTAGTAGCAATGTATTTTTTACAATAATGAATTTTATTTAAACATTCACCATATATTTTGATCATGCCCTGTACTCAGAGAAGCACACAAAGATTTAGATTTGAATACATTCAATACAGCATTATTTACATTTTAAAAATGGAGGCAGGCTACAAGATTATGTAAATAATGTCATTTCAAAACAGTACATATGTTAAAAACAGAACAAAACTAATAAAACAGAATTTAACAATGTATCACTATTCGATGTTTACATTATGTTTTAAAAATCACATTACAAAATAATATGCACAACTTTTTAAAATTTTGTTGAAAAATAATATAGCTGAAGCTAACAGCATTAATTTGAATAGTAGGAGTACATACATTCTTAGGTTCCTAGAAGTTTTCAAAAACATATTCCTGGGAATCCTTGGGCATTGCTAACAATACAGCCACATTATGGAAAATAGTACAGCAATCCCTTAAAAAGCTAAACACAGAAGTACCATATGATTCAGCAATTCTAACTCTAGTCATACACCTAAAAGAATTGAAAGGATGGATTTACGCTGATATTTCTACACACCAATGCTCATAGCAGTATTATTCATAATAGCGAAAAAAGGTGAAAAAAACTCAATGTTCATCAACAGAAGACTAGATAAACAAATGTATGCACAACATACAATGGAATATTGTTAACTTTAAAAAGGAATGAAACTCTGACACATGTTACAAAGTGGATAAATCTTCAAGACATTGTGCTACATGAAGAAGGCCAGACACAAAAGGAGGAATACATGATTTCATGCATACGAGGTACCTAAAATAGTCAAATGCGTATAGAGACAAAAAGAATAGTAACTTTCAGGACTTGGGGGGAAAAGAGGTAATGAGGAGTTTTAATACGTACAGAGTTTCAGTATGGGATGATGAAAAACTTGAGATGGATAATGGCTATGGTTGCACAACAATGTGAATGTCTTTACTGTCAGTAAGTTTGTCACTAAATAATAAGTAAATGGTTAATTTTGTTGCAGATAATTTACTAGAAGAAAAAAACCTGAAAATACATCATTTCTAAAATCAGAATTTTAAAAACTTTGAATTGAAAACATAATTCAAAATAGAACAGAGTGAATTACAAAGAGTAATCATTTCTACTAACCTGAAATGGATGCCATTTCTAAATCTGAATTGGAGATCCAAATTTCTTTCTAAAAATGAAAGAACAAACACGGCAATGAGTTTTTATTTAGGCTAGTGACATAGCTTAGGAGCAAAGTGCCTGCTTAACATGTTTGTAGTCATGGGTTAGATCCAAAAACACAACACCCAGCAGAGGACTACTGACAATGTTCAAGCAATGATAAAATGTCACTACCAAGCGGAAAAAAAGTTATAAAGTAAGTTGTATATTGCAATGACCTTTACAGAAAGTGACTCGTCCCATCATGGAAAATCCTCTGGATTTTGGCAAGACAATCAACATTATCTAAAACTAAGAGTGCTCTCCAAAAGTAGCTTCATCACCATCCTACCCTTACTCAGACTACTTCCTTATAGAATTATGGCCCTCCAATATAGAATTCTGAGGCCACCACGGGGTTGGAATGATTGGCTGAGTGTTTGTCTTGCTAAATGGTAACAGAATGGCCACATTGCTAAAAGTAAGGGAGTAAATCAAGACTTTCGTCCTAGAAATGTATTGTTCCTTCTATAGATTGTAAAATCCTCCAGCAGGGAAAGGATTGAGTCACCTGCATTTACTGCAGGCTCACTGAAGCAGGGACTATTTCCACCCTTATGAAGAAATACGATCTATAACCAATTTTCCCTATCACTTTAAATGACTGTTAAAAGATCGCTCCTTCCCCAAATTATGTAATTTAGTAGCAAACAGACACAAAGTATATTCGGAAACTAACAAGCTACAGTAGGTTCCTCGGAAGTCTGAGCAAGGTACCCACGGGGGGGGGGGGGAATGTGCGGAGTGACAGCAGTCAACAATACTGAAGGAACTGTCCCGTGGTACAACAGGCTAAACCAGACCCACATCCCTCCCCAATCCTCACGACCTGCATTTAGAGCCAACAATAATTTAATAATACCCTTCCTTACACTACTGGGAAGCGGACGATGGAAGAAGCACCTTCAGTGGCATGTGGTATTTCCCAGTAAACGATGCCTGTTAATACACAGGCTTTGGTGGCCGGGCCTCTAGAGTTGAGAACGAGACCGGTCGGCAAGAGAACGCACCCCTAAAGGCCCGAGTACCATCAGGCAAAGTCTAAAGCGCTGATTTCTCCCGCAGCAAAGTACTAGGGGAAGGAAGTGCTCCGGGATACACTGGCCTCGCCCTCTGGTAGAAGAAGAAAAGACGAAAGGGGGAGAGCCAGGTAGCTCGCTCCACAAAGCTGTGCCAGGAGTGACCCACAGTCTCGACCCCGGGGTGAAAGGAGTCCCCTCTGACACCCGGATCTCCAACCCCGAGGCGCCGGGGCCTGTGGACCGCTACGCACCTAGCTCAGCCGCTCTCCAATAAAATCTTCCCGCCACCGGGCCCACAGCATCCACCCTTCCGGGTCGGTCCGTTCAGCCAATCGCAAACAACTACCTTCTCTAATTGGTCAGAGGGTGTGGCCAATACGCGCGTCACCGAACAAGACCATGCGTCATTGGTTGAGGTCGGGGGCACGCTCAGCCAATGCGAAACTGGCTTGAAGCTGAGGTGGGCTACTGCGTGTTTCCGGAAGACGTGGCGGCTCTCTCCTGGGCTGCTCCCCGGCTTCGTTTCTCTCGACTCAGCTTCCCACCCTGGGCGTTCCGAGGTGCTGCCGCCGCTGGCCTCACCGCTACAACCATGATCTCCTTAACAGATACCCAGAGTAAGCACTTGTCCCCGTGTTCCCCGCACACCCCTCGCCTGGGCTGGGGCTCGCCAATCGGTTCCTTCGCCAGGGTCAATGAATGAACCACCGTGCTGGGGGCGGCGGCCTGCGCGGTTGAGCTGGGGCTGCCGGGAGCGGAGGGCAGCCTGAGGGGACGGGGGCTGGGCTTGCAGTGGCGGACCTGGCCTGGCGAGAGAGACAGGGGCACGGTGGGACGCCCGAGCTGGGCAGGGGGAGTTTTAGTTGGGCATCTAGGTCTCTTCGTCCCGACTGAGGTAGGCTCTTTGTTCCGGGGGACCCGCCCTTGGATAAAGTTTGATGCGCGGTCCACTCGCGAGGTCGTTTCTCCATATGA
The DNA here is from genome assembly GCA_004026905.1 of Hystrix cristata. Classification (NCBI taxonomy): domain Eukaryota; kingdom Metazoa; phylum Chordata; class Mammalia; order Rodentia; family Hystricidae; genus Hystrix; species Hystrix cristata. Next base: position 70,123 of record PVJO010009172.1, read on the forward strand.
TTATACTTGGAGTCCTCTGGGTGGTTGGTTGGTGGGGAGGCGGTATTATAAGCGTCACCAACCGTGGACTGTTTTTGAAAATGTGCTTAAATATTTTGGATATTTGACTTTTGCCACGCCTGGAAGCAACTTTCCAAAAATTCCTTGCAACGACTTCACTTTACTACCCGCTGAACATTCCAACAGTAGTAAAAAGCCACTTTCTGTTTGTTAGAGGATTTCTTTCCTTAGTGTTGTAGTTTGTGCTCTGTGGCTTGTTTTATTATCTTAGCATCTCTTACTGCCCGCCATAGAGTTATCCAGGCCTTTCTCATCTCTACGGATAGCCTTGCGATCTCTTTCTTTTTCTTTCAATATAACATACCCACTTTTCAACCCATTCTTCTCGATCTTATTTATTTTTGTATTTATATATCTGCCTGAACTCAGTGCTTTCTTATCTTTTAATGGTTGTGATCACTTTTGTCTCACTTTGCTTTGTCTGCCATGCCTTTCGTTTCTTACTGCAGCTAAACTAAGACAGATTTTCAAAATATTATGAATTAAACAGTTCATTGAAATGAAAATAACACTTCATATAAAATGTTTTGTTCTAAAGTGGAGTCGTAAGGTTTAGATTCAAATCATGGCATACTTGAACTCCACAGAGTTTCTAAGGTCTCCTTCTCATACTGCCACCCTAATGAGACTCTCTTCTTTCCTGAGATTGAACTGGGTCCAGTTCTTGGGTCCACCTGCTGTGGCCTGGAAAGATTACTCCATTCTGATCAGAGAAAATAAAATATAAGCGTA